>BLXL01003288.1:0-11264 GCA_023170135.1 Acarapis woodi | reverse complement strand
AAAATGATTTCAATGTATCTCAAATTTCAGAAAAAAAATTTGAAATAAATGGTAATTAATAAATTTGCAAATGCTGATTTGTGAGACAGCGTAAAATTTTAGCTCATGTGACTAGGATTTTTATTCTATAAATTTTGAATTGAAATTTTTTCTTTCAAAAATTTAATCCAAAATTTATTTGATTATCATATTATTAAAAAAAATTATCTATAGAATTTAAGCTATTCATCAAATTTTGAAATTGAAATATTTATTTTAAAAATTTAAAGAAAAATCCATTAATTAAAGTACTAAGCTTTCAAATAATTAATAATAAGCAAAATTTTACTATTTTATTTTAAAATGCTAGTTTTCACTATACTAATTTTTTTTCTATTTAAAAAAATATATCTCTTTTTTTTAGACATATAAAGTATGTTTGATTAGTAAATACCTTTTACGGTTTGATGAATATTGATTGACATTCAAACGATAAATGTCTTAAATTGGTTATTTCATTTTTTAATGGATGTGTAAAAATTTTAGAATATTTATCAAATTTTTATTTTTAATTTTATATTGCACTGTGTGAAAAAAATAATTTCAGGATATCAGATCCAATAAAACTGAAATTTGAGATACATTGAAATCATTTAATTTTTTGGCACAAAGAATTTTTTTTATACACTATGATACTAATTGTATTTTTGAATAATAAGAAACAAAAGAAAAATTTAGAAAAACAAGAATATTTCTGATGAAAATTCTAAGATTTTTTTTTTTGGATTTTAATTCTTAAATAATATCTCATAATCGGAAATTAAAAATTATGAGCCACAGTATCAAGAAATTCTGAAATTTTTATTTATTTCAATTTCTATCCACATTTGATGAATACGGCGCTTATGTCTTTTACCATTCTCCATAAGATATCATTTATTACTTTGACATTTATTCATTTATTTGAGTTATTCATTTTTAAATTTTCTTTAAGTAAGCTAAAATCAATAATTTATTTTCGAATTTTTTTAGTTAAACCATATAAAATTTCGAACGAAAAATTTAATTAAACATATCAATTTTTTTACAATTTATAACACAGTCTTTCGTTTTCGATTCACTTAACTTGCAGACTAAGCCTTAAGCGTCGAAAACTAATTTTTTATCTTTATTGATTTCTGAAAAAAAATCAATTTTTAGTCTCCTGTCTTTATACCTTCAATTCTTTGGTTTATAAGTGTTTGTTTGAAAATTTTTGTGAGTTTGACAAAATGTGAAAAGCTAAAGATTATATACTTAATTCAATAAACTCAATCATCAGATCAAACTTCATTGATTGCTCAGAACTGAGTAGAATATTGCAGACAATTTGATTTAATAGATTCAACATTAAATTCATTTATAAGCTTGATCTTTGTATCAGGAATTTTCTTCTTGAAATTTTTTTTGTTGAATGGATTGATTAGAATGAAAATATATTATGGCAGGTGAACTTAATTTATAAATGAAAATGAAACTTTTAGTGTTTCTGATGGGAAATTTAGTATTATCAATAAAATTATTATCGAATCAATACTTTTAATTCGGAAAGTCTCAAAAGCCCAAACGTACTTGTTAAAAATGTATATATCTAAAATCGATAATATTAAATAAACATATTTTTTAGCAAAATTTCAAAATTTTTTTCCCAATAAAGATATTTTCTTTAAATGATAAAGAATTTTTACCTTTTATGATGAATTTCGAGAAAAATTTATATCTCGGTATGAAAAAATTCGGGGATTAAATTTAAGTCAATTATTGTATGTGTTTTTTTTTGTTGATTCAATAAGTTTAATGAATGATGTTAAATCTATTGTGTTGTATCTAGTGATTCAAATATTTATTATGCTTATTTTAATAAATGTTCGCTCAAAATTTTGAAATTAATGACGAAGAATGATCAATCATGCAAATATTTTAATAGTGAAGGAATAACTGCCTATCATCGTGATTAAATTGAGCCACTACTCAGCAGTAATATTGAATTGAATAATATTAATGCATAATAATTTAAGAATGTTCAGCCATAAAATTTTTATTTATTTGTTCTATCTGTAGATTTGAAATGTGACGGAAAATAGTTTAAATGTCATGTGATTGTTCAGGCGAACTATGAATTTTGAAATTTGACATGAATATTTTAAACAAACTTGAGTGATATATATTCTTCAGACAAAAAAAATAAAAACCCATGTATTTTAATTTGTCAAAGGCCGTCAACAGGGCTTTGTTAAAAAAAAAACAGGGTTTGTCATAAGTATAATTAGAATAACATAACTTTAAAAATTTTAAATTTAACATTATTTCCACTTAGATGAAGAATTTGATGTATTAAAGGTCTACCCCTAAAATTTAATAGGATGATTGGTACAAATGAAACAAAAAAGAAAATTAAAATTTACCTTTAAAATTTTTCTTTTTTAATTGAATATTTTTTTATCAATTTAAGATTTTTACCTTTCATTTGATAATTCAGATCATTGAAACACTAAAACCAAATCAGTTCCATAAAAAAAAAAAATTCAAAATTTGTCAAATATCTTACAATCAAAAATGATAAAAACACGTGCTTATAATTCTTACTTGCATATCATCTCATTTTACAGTATTCATAAAATATTATTTGGCTTCAAATTTATTTTGAAAGCAAATAATGACAAAACTCTTACTTTATATTTAAAAATTTAGCTAACAGAAACAGTTTCAAACTTGCCAAAATTTTATTTATTTTGTTAAATGTTTTTTTAGCTTCCTGTTTGTATTTTCGATTCACTTAAACGTGGCACCGATCTATCCACAATAAATATTTTAAAAATATTTTTTTGGTCAGAAAACTTGTGAGACAATCAATTGAAAGACTTTTCATTCATATTTTGTAAGGAAAAAAAGATACTAAAATTATAATAAACTATTATTGTCAAATCAAAATTTAATTATTAATATATTCAAAAAAAAAATTAAATGACGGGACAAAAAGCTATCAAATTACAAATCTTAACTATGAATTCGAACACGTTCGTTTATATGATGTTTAACTAATTATTTTTGTTTCTTTTGAGAAATTTCCACGTTAGATTACGAAAAAAATCATAATAAAACTAAACTTTAAATTTAACTCTGACAAATGACGACATTCGCTATAAGAGCGAAGTCCTGTGATTTCGAAAATGTTTTAATTTATTTTTTCCTTAACTTACATATTTGATTAAAGTATCCTCTGTATTCGTTTTAATGGTCAACATCATTTTATAATAAAAATGTGCTCATTATCAATAATTAGTTATATCAATTTTACAGTTCACCATAAGTACATTTATCCAGCACGATGCTACCTTCTTGTCCAAAATTATAAAAACAAAATCAAATAAGTCTAAATATAATCTTTAATTTTAGCAATGTCTCTTCTGCCAAGATGTAGCAGATGCTAACGCTTCGGTGATTCACATATATTATCTATTCTCTAATCAACATCTATAACAAGGTTAAAAACAGATGTGATACTAATGATCTTCTAGATATTTTAACAACCATCTAATGCTTCGTTTAAAATTGTGGTCTATTTTCTTATTAATGGGTCAATTAGATCTTAAATAAACGACATTATAAGCAACCATTCTAGTTTCTTTCCTAGAAAATGTTACTCAATGATTAAAATCTAAGGATGTTGAATTCTTTTTGTTGGTAGCAAGCAGATTCTGAAATTACGAAGCAAATCATATTTAATTAAACGCAATCTGACATTGTTGACTCAAATAATTTTGAAATTCATTTTCTCTAAACTCGCATTTAACACGAATTTATTTAAATTATTAGACATATTATTTATGAATCATTCATTTACAGTGAAATCGGTGTTAAACGGCTTTTCATTCTGTTTTATGATTTAGCATAAGCTATTCTTTTAAATTGAAAAGTAAACCTTAACTTTAAATTTAAAAATCAGCGAAAATAGTATTAATAAGCCTTAGTTATTTCACTTTGTTACACATTTGTGTTCTTTTTTTCAGCTGACAAGTGTAATGTCTCAAAGATAAAGAACATCATCAAAAATTTTTTTGTTAAATATATTGCTAGATCTTTTGTCATTTATACTTCACAATTAGAATAGTGTATTTAATTTATTTTTGAATTATTATTTCGGAAAAATTATTAGACTCTAATAGTATCTTTTTGACGACAAGAGTTGTTTTGTTTATCTTTTCACTTTCTATGTTAAAAGATTTTTCTAATCTTTCTGTGTCTAGAACATGAATGGAAAAAGTAATTCAATTTACACACAAATAAAGTCAAAATTTATCACTCTTTTTCTCGCTAATCATTCGCATATTGATAGTACAAATTTTGAAAAAATACTGAATTATTTATTATTGAAATTAATTTGGCAACATAAAGTTAGTATCATTTTATAAGATAAAAAATCGTCACTTACTTTTATCTCTTGATAATTCTTTTTCATTCATATAGTCCTCTAATTAAATAAATTATGACTAATAATTTACCTGAACTTTGAGAAATAAAAATTTTTAATTAAAAATTCAAAATTATTCGATTTTCATGTGCATTCTCCGAACAAGATATATCATTTTTCTTTTGATTCGAGGCTTTGATTTTAGACTAATTCTTTTAATAAAAGAAAAAGACATTTTTTTTTAGACGCTATTTGTCTGATTGATTATTTCGAAAATAGAGAAGAAATCTCATTCATAATTTTTTCAATTCAATAAAAAATTATTTCAAATTCAGTTAAAAAAGTCAAAGTGAAACATTGGAAAAATTATTATTGATTAAAATATTTCTTCAAAAATATTGAAAATATCTGATATATATCACTTAACTTTTAAATCTGATCATTTATTTTTTAGATTTGTATCGTAAATTATAAATTGAAATTTTCGCATCAATGAACTCTCGTTTTATCAGATATCATTTTATTCAAAAGTGTATATAAAATAATATTATAAATATTTTTTGAAAATTAAGATTAATTGATTTGACAGGCTTTTCACAATCGATTATCAATAAAGTAATTTAATGAATCGATAAATTTTTAAGAAAAAAAAACCTTAAAAAGTGTCTGTTAAGTATTGTTTAATGAAAAAAATAATCGAAAATTCGGTCTATAATATAAATAATATTTTGTATATTATTTTATTTTTAAGATTGATTGTATAGTTATTATAATAAAATAAGGTTAATTTTATTTTCAGATAATTTTTTTATCGAAATGTCATCAAAATATACATAATAAAATACATTGTACACATTAAACTAGATTTTTGAATGTGAAATTTATGACGCAGATTGAAGCAATATTTAAATTGAAATTAGTCTGACTTGATTAAATCTAACTTTGTTATGTTGGCCATTTTTTCTTATTTTTTATTTTTCATGATTTATATCATAAATTAAAAAATAAGAAAAAAAAATTTGAACGATACAATTTATTTTTAAATCATAATTGTTAAAAGTAATACAATATTGTCGTTACAGTACAGAAAAAATCTCATGCTTAAATTTAATGGCTCATTTTTACAATATAAAATGATATTAATAAATATAAATTGGACTATTGAATGATTTTATATTTATTTTAATAATTAAAAGCACGTCACAAAAAAAACTTTAATTAAATTGAACGTTTTTAATTAAAATTGCGTTTGATGCAAGGTGGATTTATAAATAATAATTACTAGGTATTAAGATTTTTTTTTATGAATTTGTGATAAAATATAAAAAAAATTCATTTTAAATACATTTATCAAGGTATTAGACATATCTTTCAAAGTGTTAATTGTTTTAAGTCGATTAAGAAATTATTCACATAACAGTAAGGAAGTTCGTATTGTCATCTATATGATATGATTATGAGTATCGCATTTCTGATGTGAAGATAATTATTTTTAGATCTTATTATTCTCTCATAAAAGATATTTCAATGCATATATCAAAATTATTCAACATTACTTTCTTTTCAAAAAAAAATCTCATGAAAATTCTTTTTGATATTGTTTTTAGTGAAATTAGATTGAATTTAATAAATGATTTGATAGTCTTGAAAATGAAAATATTTTTTGAGAATGAAAAGTGTGTATTGGTTAGATTTCATTTCATATTCAAATTTGTCTAGAATGTAATCACAAATAGAAGCGTTCATGATTATTAAGGGTCAGTTAGCATCCAAAAATTTCGTTTGTCGAACGCATTTTAGTGATCTGTTTTTATATTCACGAAATCTATTTTTGTGAATCTGTTGTGAATTAATAATATGTATATGTAAATGTGTGTGTGACAACTGTGCAGCAAACTGAACATCGTCTTAATGTACGCATGTCACATGAGCCAAAGAATTACAAATATATGCGCCAAAACAAAAATATTGCTTAGGTCCGATCAAATTATTTAATTCTTAGTACACATTATGGCTATAACAATTTTAGTTCAATCTCTCTTTTTTTTATTTCGATTCGAATTTCAAATATTTGATATCCCTCAAAAGCACACATTTGAAATTATACAGTGTATTGAGAATTTAGGTTATAAGGTTTTTAATTTAAAATATTACATTGAATAGTTTTATTTGCATTGCACATCATAATAAGAATGTGAAAGCTTTTAATTATTTGTTTTTGTGATGATTCAAGCTTAATGAAGATAGATAAAAAATCATGTAAAACATATTAATTAATTACTTATTGAAGTAATATAGAGTTTTAAAGAAAATTTTTTTTTCGTAAGAAAAATAATTTTCAAAATTAATTAAGTAAATTTTCATACTTAAAAATTGATCATTGTCAGAAATATAGAAAATTTTTAATATTATTAATTGAATAATTTCATGAAGCACAACATTTCATTTAGAAAAAAAAATTTGATTTTATAAGTCTCTATTAGGCGATCGCTTTTTATAAAAAAAATACCATTTTATTTTTTGCTTATTTGTATTAAATAATTTAGTTTATATAAACTTCAATACAACTTTTGACATGAAAATTTTCGAACTAATTTAATAAAGCCTTTTTCTATTTAAATCAAATTCCGATTGATGGTCAGGATAATCAAGATTTGATTGGTAAGTAGCGGACACCACATCTTTTTTTTCAAGAGAATAATTTGATCATTACAAACTCAAAAAAATCATTAACTTAAACTTTACTAGTTTTAGAGAATCTGTTTCTATTTCTAACATTATTTGATAAATTCATTCAAGCAATTTCAGTTTTGATTTTTTCGCATACATTTTATTTTTCATTTAATTCTATATTACAAAAAATAAACCAACCCTTATTAGTATAAGTTACAAATAATTTGAATAGATTTGTATTTTTATTCCTTTTTTTAAAACCGATTCATTATTATGACTCATAGGTTATCTATATCAAAATATAATACTTGCAATCACAGTCCGGAAATGTCTCATAATTTAATTCAAGATTTCTATTTTCTCGAGCATTCTTAGTTTATAAAGTAATTTATATTTTGAATTTTAAAAAACAAAATATAAAGTCAAATTCGGATTTGAAAATATTTTCGAAATATTTTTGAATGCTTTGTTTTTCTAATATAATTAGTTAATTTCACTAAACATATTTTTTTGAATCATCAATAAACATCAAAAATTTTAAAATATGAATCAATTAATAATTAATTGATAATTCTTGCCAAGTAGTTTATGAAAAAAAAAAGATGAAAAAAATAGTTACAATTACATTCGATCTCGGTTAATAATTTATTTTTAAGGAAATTTTCGTCAAATGAACATTGAATTTTTTGTCGACTTCAAAGCTTCTCGTCACATTTAAAATTATAAAGCCACTTAAATATAGTAGATCTGTTTAGGAGAATAAATAGTATAAATTTTCAAATATTATCAATTGTTTTATTCAAATTGTAGCAAAAATTTAAATATTCAAAATAATTTTTTTTGCCGGAGAATAATACTTCAAAGGTTAATAACATAATAAATAGCAGACAAGCTATATTCAAACCAAAAAAAAATTTAGTTGATATGGCAAATAAATTAAATGAAATTTATTTTAAAAACCCATTAGATTTGTAAAAATTCTTCCGTTTTTTCACAATCGATTTTTCTGTGATTTGCAGATCAAAAATGAAAAAACTTTTGTAAATTGTAAATTTCAATGTTTTATTTTTATCTGAGAACTTTATTTGAATTAAAGATAAAAATTTCTCAATTATTACTATTTTCAATATGTGAATAAAATTTCAAAAATATTAAATATGATAATTTGAAATTCTTATTATTTAAATAACGAATAATTTGTTCTAAATTGTAAAAAAAGTTTTAATTTTTTAAATAAAAATTTGTTGAGGAGAAAATATTTGTAAAGAAATAAAAAAAAACATCGAATGCATGTAAAGAATGAATGTTTCGCAAAAAAAGGAATTCAAAGATTAAATTTGGCATATCATATACTTATACTTGACGCATTGAAAAACTGAATTCAGACCATTAAATTAATTAATTAAACTCGAGGTTAGTTTTGAAAATAAAATTTAAAGTTTAAAGTATGAACTCTTTCGTAATTATGATTTCATTGACAATTTTTAATGAAACATCGGTGTAGGAAAAGAATTTACACTGTAAGTATAAATGATGAGAATTTCAATATTGTTAAATCATTAATGTTAATTAGATAACACAAGTAAATTAAACTTATATAAATAGCTTTAAATTTCAGTTTCTAGTGTTTTAAACTGAGTAAAAAAATTTGAAAAACAAGTCTAATAATGAAAAATTAATGAAATCTTATTAAATATATTACAAGATTTATTTAGAATTATCAATAAAATTCAAACTAATTTTCTTAAATTACCGTAAATGGATTAGTCAGCGAAAAAAATAAATTACAGTTAGGGATAATATTTTTTCATAATGAAATCTTTAAAAATTTGAATTTAAGAATTGAATTACAAATTATTTATATTTATTATTTTAAAATGGAAAATTAATTATAGCAATAATTATATCTTATTTGCCGATTGACAAGAAAACTCGACTTGTCTAATGTAAAAAAATTATTTAAAAAAATCATTTATGTATCCTTATTTTTTCATTAATTGAATAAATTTAATGAGATAATAAATTGCAAATCATATCTTACATCCACCGAAATTTAAAAAAAAATTGATAGTGAGTCGCAAATTTTAGGTTTCCTTAATTTTCTAAATTTTAAGATATCGAATTCGATGGCTTGATTTTGTTTATCTAGCTATTTTTTTCAAGAAGAATCAATAATGTTCGCAATCTAAATATCTAACACAATTAGAATTATTTTTTTATATAAGTGAATTGACATTTTATCAATATCTTGAAAATATTTTATCACTGTTTAATTATTATCTAAGAATTTAAAAATCTTAATAATCATTTTGTGTTTAAATTCTTTTTTGGAATATGGAGAGTCATAATAATGACAAATGTTTGTTTTCGCATGCTTTTACATTATTTTATTTCTCAGAAATCTTTTCATTATTTACGGCTATATTTATGAAAAGTTGTGAAAAAAATATTTCACTTTTTGATTCATAAATTTTTTTTATTTGATTAAAATCAATATAGTACCAAGAAAGAAAATGAATTTATACTTTTCATATATGATTTGAAAGTAAAAAAATTATATTTGAAAATCAAGAAAAAATTTAGGGAAAAAATGGGTATCAAAAATAATTTTTGATTGCCCAAAAAAGGATAAATAACAAATGGTAATTGGAATTAATATCAAAATTGAT
Organism: Acarapis woodi; assembly: GCA_023170135.1. Classification (NCBI taxonomy): domain Eukaryota; kingdom Metazoa; phylum Arthropoda; class Arachnida; order Trombidiformes; family Tarsonemidae; genus Acarapis; species Acarapis woodi. The sequence continues at coordinate 1,493 of BLXL01003288.1, read as the reverse complement.
AGTTTTTCATTTTCTTTTCTTAGGTTTTCAACTCTTGTATTTACTCGTTGTTTTTAATTTAATATCTAATTTGCCGAACTCGCTTCAATTCTCATTTTAAGTTATTTAAATTTACAATTAGTTGTGTTGTATATTGAAGTATAAAATTTATTTGTTATATGGTTATCTTCATAAATGAATTTAATAAATTCAATCATTATAATTAATGATATTTGTATGATTCTAATTAATTAGGCTAATTAAATATTCAATTTGATTTTAATATGATAATAGATTTCTTCTAATTTTTACATTGTTAGATATTGTGAATGGATGTCAAATCTCGATTAATCAAAGTCTATGATTGTAAAATATTTTTACCCGGACACAAGTATCTTAAATAAAAATTATTTTTTTCATTTAGCTTAAAACACTAATAATTCTAGAAAATTTTTTATTAGATAGAGATTATCATACTTCAATTTTTAAAAACTGTGGAGAAAATAATATTTGTATGTTGACTATTTCTAAACATGGTGTCCTTTTTTTTCAAATAATCTCTAATTATTTGTCAAAATCAATCATCTTAATGCTCTATTTTTCAAAAATAACTTTCTTCCAAGGTTGCCTGATTAGTGACCCGAAATTAAGTTCTGATCAGACTAGCTTCTTTTAAAAAACTTAATTTTTGAGTTGGTAAAATGTATAAAAAATATATCTATAAAAAAAGAATATTTCCTTTGTTTACTTTGATCTTATTAGATTCATTTAGTATAACGAATTTTTAAATCATTTTTATTGCAACTAATCTTACAGTTGTGTTAGATGTTTTTAGATGGAAAAGTTGTTTTTTAAAAAAGGATATTCTTAATCCACCTGAATGCGATATAAAGTTGAAAATTTTCAAATCAATTTTAAAATACTAAATTTTTAGAGCAGAATATTGAGAATTCATCATTTTTGAGGGTAAAAAAATAACCTTGCACCCATTCAGGTCTCATAATTTATCAATATAACAACAAAAACATTGGCACTTGAAAAATTTAATAAAAGGAATCTAGTTAAAACAATAAAAATAAGATAAAAATTTTTGTTCTGACAATATTGATTTTTGTTCTTTTTTCTATAGCTAACGACAACAAATTCTTTGAAATATTATTTTTCTATTTGATACAAAAACTTTTTTTAGAGACAAAAGTTTGAAATAATTTTAATTTTATTTATTGATTTAGAATTGCCGACTTTTAAGCTAGATTATATCGTTAGGCAACGTCAAGATGGTCGTTTTTGTGAAATTATCTGTTGACTAGATAAACGGAAAGGTATTCTCTTGTCTATAATTTGGAAGTGATAAATTATAAATTTAAAGCGAGAAATTAGGTTAGATTGTTATGAAAATGTATTATTTTTTTTTCAAATCTAATTACATCTTAGTAATATATAGTGGCTAAATTATTGCTTTTTTTGATTTTTCTTGAATTAGTATGGTTATTTTAGGAATTGTTTGGTATAAC
>BLXL01003286.1:0-24437 GCA_023170135.1 Acarapis woodi | reverse complement strand
TTGAAAAAATGAATAAAAAAAAATTCTCGAAAAAAAGTAATGTATTTGTCTCATCAAATTAAAAAAAAATTAATTCAAAGAAAAATTCAGTCTGTAAATTTCAAATAATATGAATTCAAAATATTAGTATGATAGTTAAAATAGATATAAAAATGTGGTCGGCTAAATGGGTCGTGAATTCCTATAAATGAAATTTTATTTAAATTTAAAGATCGATCTTCACGCAAATGCATAAAAAACAAATCTAAAAATCATTACATCGAATCTGAACTATAAATCTACGTACAATTATTCTAGTTTAAATTAATTTATAGATTTAACATTGATATAATAATTTATTATGCTTTGCATTATAAAAAATATAAAAATATAAAATTAATTCAAAAATAGGAAAATTAAACAAATAAAAAAATTTTTTAAATTTCTTTCCTATTAATATTTCGACAAAATTTAAAATTTGAAAAAAAGCCTTCTTTAAGCGACAATGAATCGACTATTCAAAACGATATTTTTAGATTTATTCTTTTTTTTGTTTTTAGGATGTGCGCATCAAATGATCTTGGCGTCACTCATCATTAAATCGAAATAACTTTTTTTATAAGCTCAAAACTGAAATTATCATCATTTTGATGATATCTTGATTTATATGGTCAATCAAGTATACAATAGAAAGTGCATGAGTTCATGCCCTAATAAAATGTATGGCATTTCAATATTTATATGCACCAACTGCGTTCAAAATTTTAAATAAACTCTTTCCTTTAATAATTTCTGGATAAATTAATCTATACGTGTTTTGTTAAGAGAATGTTCATGTTTTCCAAAAAAAAATTAGGAAATAAAGAGTTGAATTAAAATTAAGCATTTTTTTAATGTTTCGGTTGCAAATCACATCAAGGTGTGGTAAATTAAGATTAATTGTTCTCATTATTAAAAATTTAAAACAAATCATCTGAACATTATGATATAAATATAATACGTTATACATTAAATCAAACTAATCATTTGTTATGATGAAAAATTTTCGCATTCTCAGGTGAATTAAATATCTTAATTTTAAAATAATTATTTTTAAGATATTTTAACAATCTTTGTTTTAATTATTCAGTTTGAAAAATTCAATATGATTTATATGACTCAACAGAAAAATTTAGAATTAATTAATAATTTACAAATTTAATTTTTCACCTTGAATATTTAAGTTCTCTGTTGAAAAATTTTTGAATAGATTGATCATTTAAGCTTATTTTTGATTCAAGATTCAAAAAAAAAATTATGCAAATAAAAATATAAAATATTATGAATCAGAGCAGATCAAATGAAAAGATTTCATTGTTTTTTTTTTTGACATTTCTGCCTATATTATTTTAGCGGTATTTTTCAAACAATATATTTTCATAAGTAAATAGCCTGGATATTTTCTGCATTGTGAAATAACTGAATAAATCAGATGATAAATTATTTTTGATATTTGATAGTCAAAGAGTTTTTCATGATTGATAATTTATAAAACTATTAACTATTCTGATTAAATTTTTTTAACTTTCTTCTTGAAAAAAAAAATAGACAAAAGGTCAAAGGTTCAATCAAGAGACTACTTTATTTATCATATTTTGTCGATTTTTTATTTTTCGCATTACTCATTTTCCTTCTTTTGGGAATTATGAGAAAGGCTAAAAATTATTTATTAATAATCGATAGTTGATATAATGGTTTCTATAAATTATATCATATGTATTCTATGCACTTCTACTGACTAGATAATCAATATAAAATTTGATTGGGGCTAATGGAATCCGTAAACTCTGTTTCATAAAGTCATCGTGGGCTATTCGGCTAAAGTACTTGAGACGTATAAATTTAAGAAGATCAGCTACTATATATTTAAAAAAAAATATCTTGAACGCAGTCTATGTATATCTTAAATGCGGTTTCACCGCGTAAACTAAACATTTCAAAAAATTTAAATTTTATTTCTCCATCTAAAGGATTAATGGTTACTCATCAACAATTTCAATGTGTTTTTTATTTGTGAAATAGTTAATTTTAAACTTATTTGAATCCAATATTAATACAAAGCATTTTTTTTTACTAAAAAATTACTTCAATATAAGCATATAAAAGATTATTTTTCATAAGTAATTTTTGCTTGAAATTTTCTAAAACAAAAAAAAAACAAAAAAACCATTTAAGAATATTTATCATTTATTGTTTATGAGTTCAAAAAAAAAAAGAAGAGGCTCCAAACGATAATTCTAAAAAGTAAGTGTATGTTTCAAAAAAGATTACCTATTAGTCGCTACATTGTTCTTTTCGAATAAAAAAAACGATGCTCTTTAATCATATTGGCCTGTCAATAGCCAAAAACTAACAGATAATAAAAAAATGTTCTGGTCAGTCTTGTGGACTTCAGACACAATGTTTAATACACGCTTTTGTGTGCCAATGATTAAACCTAAAAATTTTCTAATTGAAATATAAACATTAAGGTTATCTTCAACTTACTAGATAAGAAAGAAAACTAATCAGTTTATAATCACGATAAATCCAAAAGCAAAAAAATTACCCTTCAATTTTATAAAAGATGAATGATAAGCAATCATTGACATTGATGTTCCAGAATCCTAACAAAAAATTTTTTCGTAAAAATTTTTGCTAAAGCAAAGCTAATTTGTGAACAATGTCATTTGAACAATCTACTCTTCAAATCATTGAACTTTCAATAAATTTCAGATTATTTCTCGGTATGAAACTTCAAATCACTAAATTTCTTTATAAATCAATCTAATAAATAGTATTCAACTTTAATAAGCACCTATAATAATAATGATTAGAAATTAAATATTTCTCAGCTTATTGTTTAAATTTTGAATTTGAAAAATTTATGAAATTTTATCTTTTATAAGTCTTGTAACCAATGTTCCTAAATATTATATAATACGAAATTCTAGTAATTTTTTAACTAACACAACCAAGTGATATTAAAACATCTTTTAAATTAATATATTTCTGAAACAAACATTTGTTATTTATAAAATCTGCCGATTCACACAAATGATTTTGAAATTGGATCGAAAATTTTTTCGGCCTTTTTATCATTGTGAATAATTTGCACAAAAAAAATTCATAAAACCAAGAAATTTTTTTTTCTTTTTGATTTATTTCCTAAAAATTTTTGGTCAGCTTGGACTCTCGAAAAAATTTGCTGAATTTCTATATTTCAAATGCAAATGTGTTTGCATTAGTGAATTCTTCATAAAAAATTTCCTCTATGAAATTTACATCGAATTCTCAAACACAAATAAAATTAAAGTTTTTTGAGGTGAATTTTATTGCTTTTAAAATTTCATAAATTTTTCAAAAGTTCAAACTTAAATGATTGTGTAATTGATGAAAAATTATGGAATTCATAACCGATCGGTCATTTATTATTTCGAAAAAAAAATATGAGTTGTTGATGCAATGAATTATAGCTTAATAAAATTATTTGTTTTAAAATTTTTACCTGCAAACTAAATTATCTAAACGTAAATTATAAATATAATTTAATAATGATTTAGCGATATTTGTTGATTAAATCATAGCAATGTGTAAAGTGAGATTTCGAAAACTATGTTTTATGATTTTAATAATAGATCAAAAGGTTCATTTAAAATCTAGGTGGTAAATTATAGAATTTCGATGAATTATTTCATGAACCCTAAAAGCACACACATCACGGTTTGGTCATTTAAATTGAAGGGTGGGTTCGTCCAAAAATTGTTCAAAAATAATGTTCTTAGATTCATTTTCTTTTTCAATTGTTTTTTTTTTCGGATCATTTTCTTAAAAATTATTTCCTTGTACTTTTTTTCCGTTTTCAATCGATTTTTAAGGAACCACCTTTAAAAGGTGATACTATAAAATCTATAGAATCGATTTTTCAGTTCAAAAAGAAACCTTATTTTTATTCCATTCTAGAATTTCAGCCTAAAATTCTTTTTTCTTCGAAAAATTCAATGAAAATTAATTGAGCTTTTGAATTTTTGAAGTGTTTTAAGTAATCTTTAGTTTAAAATTATTTTTTTGCGAAATTTCACGTATTTTCATTAATATTTTTCATACATTTTGTATATTATTGACTTAGGTCGATTCCTGTAATTTTCAACAAATTTTCTAAATAAAATTTATTCAAACAAAACATTTTTTCTAAAAGAGAATAATTCTATATTTTTTTTCGGAATAATTACAAATTTAGTTTGAATAATATAATTTTAAATTTCAAGAAAATTAGAATTTACTTCGTTATTCGGGCATTCAAATTTATATTTCATGTACATAATATTTCAAAAAATTTACATCATATGTTATATAATAAAAAAAATTTTGTGAAGGTATGTGCCTCTACTTAAATAGTTACGAAATCAAATTTATTTGTATTATACACAGATAATTTTAATCGTTCGATGAAATACAAGATTTAAATATAAGTTCATAAAAATTTTATTTTTACCGATTGCAAAGAACAAAAGAAATTTATAAAATTGAATTTCCAAATAAAGACGACAAATTTCGGTTTACGCCTTGACAATGAAACATTTATAGACTTTGAGCGACAACGTCTTGACTTTCATCTCAAAATTTTAACCAAACTTTTAGGTGCGTTTTAGGTTTTCTGTTGCTAGTTTGATATACGGATGATTTGATTAAGTGTGCATTATCATATATTTTTCCGGATAAATGATCATATTGCATTTTATGGAAATATAACCATATATATGTGTTAATTTGCGAGTTTCTTCGTTTTGACATTATATAGTCTATGCAAATTCTAAAAATTTCTCTAGCTCAATTTAAGATTTCAGATACATCATCTTTTAAGTAAAAATGAAGAATTCAATCAATTCAAAAAATCTCTAAAGTTAAAACCCAGAAAAATAATTTTTCAAATAAGGAAATTCATTCGAGAAATTTTATAATTGATAATATTAAAGTTTGTACAGGCTGTTTTTGAATGTATTAAGAATTATGAATTTAAAAAAAACAAATATATGATAAAAAATTTGATCGAAGCACATACTCAAAGAATTATCAAAAAAATTTTAATCTTCTAAATGCAAATTCGATTGATGGTCACTTATTCAGTAGAGTATTAATATATTATTAGCTTTTTCAAAAAAAAAAAATTTTAAATTGATAAAGCTATTATATTCAATTAAAATTAACAAAGACCTTAAACTAAATTACTTTTTGTATTAAAGGTGATAAATAGACAACGAAACAAAATTCAGAATTTGAAATATTTTTTTTTGAAAAAAGATAAAAAAAATTGCAGATAAATAATTGATTATAAGCTGAAAAAAAAAGTTATAAATTTGTTTATGGATATTTAAATATGAAGTATGCTATTCAAATCAGCGGCATTGTTTTCATTTAAACAATAAAGATTGCAAAATTTCTTTAAGCATTTTATAAAAAACTCAAAATTTGCTGATAGAAACTGCATAGTTTATAAGTTTGCAAATTAACATTCCCTTAATGTTTTTTTTTCTTCTAATTCATATTGTTCTAGACAAAAAATAAGTCTTGTTTGAGCAGGTTAATTTAGTTTGTAACACAAAAAAATATTTTCAGATATTTATAAATATAAAGTAATTCTTGAATTAAGAATTTTGTAAAAAAATGGACATGATTTGATGCAAAACTGTTCATATTGTATATGATTTAAAATATAGTATTTTTTTGAAAAATTCCTTCGTATTTTTAGAATTTGAGATCTTTGTGTATCAAATATGCTGTTTTCTGTATTTCACAATTATCAATAAACTGACTATCTTAACTTCCAGTGATGCCAAATATTATTCAATAAAAAAGCATTTGCTTTCGTAAATAAATGATAAGATATCTTACATTTCATATTCTATATGTATTAAATTTATTTAAAATTATTTTTAAAAGTAATCCTATTCTTTAAAAGTCGTCAATAATGTGTTTTAAATGAAAGTGAAACAACGATTATACACATTAAAAAAAATTAAATGAATATGCAGCATATTTTGCTTTTATCCTTTTCGCTTAATTTACATTTATCTTTTTTTTTGCTTTAATAGCAAATGTTATAAAAAAAATTACACCTGATGATGAATTAAGTGATAATTTCAATTCATATCATCATACTAAAATTCAATCGCCACTTTCATTTGTAATTTACTTTATTATATGTTAATTTTTTTAGACAAAGATAAATTTTCTTTTTGAGAAAGACATTTTTTAGTAATTTGCAAATTTTTAGTTTTCATTTATGACAATCAAATATCTAGACTTTATGTTGATTTTACTTAATTTGAATCTAAACCCTGCAAATTATTTTCGTTTGAAATTTTAAACGATTTTTACTAGAACACTACTTAATTCGAACTCATCAACTTTATCTTCACAAGTGAGTAGATTTTACAAATGACTACTAAATTTGATTTTTTTTTCTTAATTTAATTAACCTCGTAAATTTTTAAAAGTTTGAAAAGCAAATCGTGACTTTGCCTTTTAATAACGCGAACTACTTAAATATTGAAATATTCAGTCTAAAGATCTAGTTTCAAAATTTTCACTATACTGACTGACAACTTTGAATTCTCTTCTTTTTGAAGCAAAAAAAAAATTAAAATGAAGTACAAATTTTTCAATAATTTTTTTTTTAAATTAATTATTATTAATTAAAAAAATTTCCGGTGAATTGATCCATTTCAAGCAACATAATTTTATGATATCGACATATCATTATGCAATTCGAATTTTTGTTAACAAGAAAAGATTTTTCTATAAATCTGCTTATAAATTTTGTTTATTTTTTGTTTTATACAAGAACTTGAATAGAAAAATTTGTGTTTTTTACAATGCTTTAACTTTTGATATTATTATTTTTAAGATTCATGCAAGTATTGTTCAAATTTCAATCATTTCAAATTCGCTTCAATTTTTTTCGATCATCATTAAAATTATGTTTCAATATATGAATCATAAAAGTTGTTGTTTTTTTTTTTAAATATTTGCGGTGATCTATAAAGATTGTAACTTCTTCAATAATATTAATGCAGCCGACATTTGATTTTTGCTTCAATCATAGAACTTTTGCACAATTAGGATATTTATCAACAAGGACTATTTACTGATTTATGCTAGAGTAGATAAGTTACTTATTGAAAATAAGTTTTATTTCTTATTTTTAATGCACTAATATTATTAAAATCTAAAATTTTGCTTTCCTACTTTTTTTCTATAAAATTTTCTTTATTAATATAAATAAATCTTTGTATAAGAAATGTTTTTTTTCAAAAAGGAATTTTTCTCGAAAATTTGCTTGAGATACAAAGCACGTACTACATTATTTGTTCATAATCGTTTGTGATAATCTGATGATTGGCTAGTGTGAAATTCACAGAACAAATCGTGTGTTGTTTGTCTCTTTTTTTATAATACACTTGAAACATATTTTTTAAGATACATAAAAATTCACTTTGACTTGGCTGCCAAACCAAGATATATGCACCTTATTATACATATAGCTAACATTCATTCGGCCTCGAATTTTATTAAAAACAAATGCTTTTAAAATTTGATTATTGTTCGTTTGAAAGTTTTGGGCTATTATATTAAAAGTTTAATTTTCTTTTTTTTTTTTTGTAATAAATTAAAGATTCATTTCTATTTATAATTTTTTAAATCGAAATTTTCAATACAATTCCTCAATAAGATGAGCGTTTTTTATCAAACTAAATTCTTATACATTTATCTTTAAATCAGAGATTTTTACAAATTCAGTATTGTCTAAATTTTTTTTCATTTTAATGCATCCTACTTAATTTAATTTTTTTTTGAAAGACTTTGCTTTCAAAAAAAACAACTTCCTTTCTTCTATTTCTAAATTTTTTTCTATTTTAAAAAATAATTATAAGTTGAAGAATCTAATAGCACCTAAATCTTGACATCGATGCTGATCAATCAATAGAGGTAGAATTTTTTTTTTTGCATATTGTACAATAAAAATTACACTTATTATTACCATATTTTTATTTTTTTTTTTTATTTTGAATATTTTGATATAATTATGATAAATTAGAAGATAATCTTTTATCAATGATTAATTCAAGAAGATCAATATATTTAGATTAAAATACTTCAAGAAAGGTTAAGATCTTTTTAAGTGTCTGAAATTCACTATTCGTTTATTGATCATAAAATTGTATTATTCAATAATTTCCTTGTTCAAACTTGTGAATTATCTGTTTTAATTATATTCTTTTATGTTCAAATGTCAACGAGTACAAAATTTCTTTGTGGCCATTATTAAATTTACAAAAAAAATTTATATGGTCCTTATGCGTCACTTAAGTACAATGATTTATATCTTTATTTATTTATATATAGAATACAAATGAAAAAAAAAATATATAATATTAGTAATTTTTTTTGTTATTAGAGTAAAAATTGCTTACCGGAATATATCTAATTGTTTATTTATCACTATTTTGATGCAACTACTTTTTACAAAACAATTGAAACGCTATACATTTTTTGGAAGAGTTAAGATTATGCATAATCATTTTTACAAACAAGTGCAAAAATTCATAAGGCTAGATTTCTGAAAATTTTATTTGCCGAAATATTGATTAGAAAATGAATTCTTGGACAATTCAAATTTTTTTATTTGATTTGATTTATAATATTTTCATTTTCACAATTATTCGAATCGTCTATGTTAATTCTCTTATTCGTAACTTACTTGAATTTTACTGATTCAAATTTTTTTGGTTGATTTTTTTGAAATCGATATCGTTATTAATTTAATTTTCAAATTAAAAGAGAAATTATCTAAAAAATTTTAATTCAATAACTTAATTTTCGATGATATTTAGTTAAATTTCATTAAATACTCAAAATGGTTTCTCTAGTGGCATTGATAAATTGAAAAGTTCACACTTTTCAGTCATTCGAATTAATTTACCTGAATTTTATAAAAAATTTCCAATATATTGAAAAATATGGATAGAAATTTAGTTTAAAATTAGTTGATTTAATACGAAAAATTCCAGTTTACATAATTGTAGAAATTGAAAATTTATAAAACAGCAAAACAGAGATAAGGGATATATCCTTATCGTATCGAAATAAATCATGAAAAAAATTGACAATCATACGATTAAGTTTTTGAAAAATCCATCCTCAAGTTTGGAGAACTATTTTTAGCAATTCTATTTGAAATTTTATTTTAATTTTGATGCATAAAATAATTTGATGTTCTACTTAGTAAAGTGAATAAACTGAATTTAAATACAAAGATAATCAATGGAGTTTGATTATAACAAAACGATAAAAAAAAATAAAGAAAAGAAAAAGAAAAAATTTGAAAACAATAAAATTTTAAACTTAAAGAACACACAAAAATTGTATATTATTTGCTCTTACTCAATAAATTTAAAAAAGCAGACTTAATCAATTTAACTAGAAGAAAATTTAAAGCATTCATCCAGTCAACAAAACGATCTCTGAAATTAAAAAAAAAGAGATACAAAGAAAAAAAGAGATGGAAAGTATAACAATATGACAATAAATTAATTAGGCCTAAGCAGTTACGAATAATAATAACCACGAAAACGTGTATGCAAACATTCATTATTTATAATTTATTTAAATTTTTTTCGATTCAGTGCGAGTTCAAATTTGGTTTATAAATTTATTCTTGATTATTTTCTCACAAGATAATTCGAATATCTTATGAATACTTATTTAACTTAATTAATCGAATAATGTTAAATTAAGAATAAGTAGCAAGTGAAAAATTGTCCGAAACACGCTAATTTAATTATTTTTTTTTTCGATATACTTTTTTGAATATAGAGGTGAATCCGTTTGAAGTTTTGAAATTTGTGAGTCAATAGTTTATCATAGTATAATTATATACGTTTTCATGGATTTTGCTTATTATTTTATCAATCGAAAAGCAATTCTTGTTTATTTATTTAAGAATCGAAATTAAAATTAAGTGAAATTTTAATTTGCATTTAAAAAATTTTTTAATATTAATTTTTATAATGACACAAAATTTTGTACAAACTTATTGAAAGATTTAATTTTCAATATAAAATTGGATTTGCGATGACTTTTTATGCTTTTCATTATTTCCAGTTTTTACACGTTTTCAAATAATTTTGTATAGTTTTATGGAAAATTCTTATAAAACATTTTTATCATTAGCGCTTTTAGGTATTAATAATTTTAATTAATTTTATCTATCAAAAATTAAATCATAAGTTGAATAGTAAAATTAAAATTCAAGTAATTATAAAATAATTATTAGATTTAATTGTTATGATTTTAATTTACAAAATATAATAATAGATATTTTTAAAGAAAATTTTCGAAATTCCTTTTTAAGTAAAAAAAATAAAAAAATGTCAAAAATTTGAATTGAACAGAGTAAGTAGTAATTTCAACTGAATATATAGAAAAAAAACTTGTCTTTAGAAATTTATGATGCATAAATAAGTTTTCTGCAAGGCCTGATCGCTTTCTCGAAATAAAAGATTAAACCTCGCAGCATTAAAAGTACACTAACCTATTTTTATCTTGCTAATTATTCGAAGATAAAATAATGTGTTCCTGAAAAAAAAAATTCTTACAATTCGATAATTGTATAATTCAAAATTCAATGTAAATCATAATATGATTAATTTGAAATATTTTACCATAATGTCATATGAAATTTTTATTTAGGATTCTTTTTAGTGATTGCTTCATAATATAAATTATAAAATTCTTTTGTAAATCTATTTCGTGCTTTAATTTATAAATTGATTTATATTAAAAATTAATTTTGGCCTAGAAAAAAGAATGAGCAAGATTAAATAATAAATTTTTTGAGATATTTCTTCAAATATTTAAATTTACTAGTTTTTTTACACTTCTTAGCTAAGCTTTATCATTAATTGAATTTGGCTAAAAATCTTATTTAAATTCTATTAATTGTAATAATTTAAAATAATTTAAAAATTCAAGCCCACTTCATCACTAAAGAGCCGATTCTTTTTTGAAAAAAACTATTATAAATAAAAAAATTCAAACGAGAAGATTTAGATTTTGTCAATTATTTTTTTTTAGCGATATGATTTTATTGCATTTTTATATATATTGAACAACTTGAGTTGCTTCAAAATTAATAAGTAATATACTGAAAGGCCATGCTCTATTTTGTAAGATTCAAATTTATTGTTTTTCAAGCTTATTTTATTTGTACCAAATTAAACTCTTTTTTCACTTTAAATAAAACTCTTTTTTGTGTGATGACAAGGTTTTTTAAAAATTTGAATATAAATACTAACTATTAATGGACAAATTTGATATATTATTATGCTTATAAAAACTTTTCACTTTTTCATTGATTCTAAAAACTAAAAAATTAAAGAAATTTTCCAGTACCATTTTAGTTTTTTAGAATTTAAAATTTGTTGTAGCATCCTTTCGAAAAAAGAATGATTTTCATTACTTTTTTGAGTCACTTTCCATTAATTTAGTTTGTCAAAAACTATTATAACGATCAACTTCTTACAACCGAATAAGAAAAAAAATTTTATTCCGAAATAATGATAATTAAAATGGATTCATCTTTTAAAAATTATGATTTTTTGCAACTTTTTCTTTTTATCCAAGGTCATGTATAACATTCGAAAAATTTACAATATCACAATCTACTTAAATCAGGTTTGCGTAAGATTAATTTGTCGAGATCAGCGATATCATTGTGGACTCAAGAATGAATGTAAATTGTGAATTAACTGAATTTATTTTTTTTGTCTTTCCTTGATTCTGTTGAATAGAAAAGAGAAAGCAAATGAGTAGTTTGTTGTGGCGGTCGATATAAGAATCGTTGAATTATTATACAAATAATAATAGGCAATTCAAATGGTCTTCTAAGGTTCATTTTAAACTGCTCTAACAATTTAAAAAAAAAGCATTTGAAAAATGTATTTTAACGAAAACTGTTTGTGCTATATAATGAGTTAATATTATCATCCGAAAGAGATAGCAAAAAAAACGAATAATTTAATTCCAATACAAAAATGAGAGATTATATTATAACTTATCATCAGTTGTTTTATCATCTTTTTATTAAAAAATAAATTTCAATGCAACTAAACCGGGTGTGAAACTAAGAGTAAAGGACATTGACCCGAATGAACAGTGACATTCTTGTGTTTAGATTCTTTAAAAATTTGTTTTGAACATCAACACTTTCATTCTTATTTAATCGAAATAATAAATAGAAAATTCATAAAAATTTTTTTTTATAAAATTGTGTATGTATTTTAAATTTTGTGTATGTTTTTTCAAAATCACGAACAATTAGACCTAAAAGATTTTTTTTAGTCAAGAATCTCGAAAAATAGCAGACTCGGAATAATACACAATTCTTTATAATTTTAAATTTTTATTTTTTAACAATATTATTAAACTAAATGTCACTAACGAAACTTCATAAGAAATCCGGTCATTTTGAACTTTTCAAAAAATGTATTCTCCTTTCGATTACAAGTTATCTTTTCAGTTATTTTTATTCTTTTAAGATGTTGCTTCTTTTAATTTTTAAGAACATTTCCAATTTATTCAATTTATGTCAAATTAAATTACACTATTATAGTAATAAATTTTGGTAAGCGTAATTGAAAGTATTTCGATAAGGTTTTTTGGGAATTTCAACTTTACACTCAAAAATTCACTAGATAAATCGAAAAATAAATTAATAAGAAATTTCTTAATCATTTTGCAAATAAAATTTTTCAAATTTACTATTGAAAATAATTGATTTGATAAGTCTTAATATAATGAAAAAACGATTTGAATTTAATGAAAATTCGATTGATATAAATTTTTAATTATTAAAGAGCTCACAATAATTTTTTTTTCAATGGTAATGTTATTATAAAAAGTATCGAACTAGAAATGAAAACTTGATATGGAAAAAAAAGTAATATAAACTAATTAAATATTTTTAGAATATGAATCGGCTATTATTGAAAAAAAGTGAATTTCAGAAAATAAAAGAAATATATAATTGAAAATTAAATCATTTAATAATTCTTATTTTCAAATCTAATGTAAAAAATGAATTAGAATAAAATTATTGAATCTAGTGCATAAATTGAATGTATAGCAATACAATTTTGTAAAAACGTGTAAATAATACTGAAAATATATGTTTAATTTAATATTTTATCGAATGATTAATAATTCACTATTTGTTATAAATTTTTAACTCTTTTAAGATTTAAATAATATTTTAAGATTAATAATATAACTTAATTGTAAAATGAAATAATAAAATTCAAAAAAAAATCTTTCCATAAGACAAGATGTGTGATATGCTAGATAAAATGAATTAAATTGAAAATTTTTAAATTAAATGTTTCGAAAATCAATATTTGTGTGAATATTTCCAATTTTTCAAAATTACTTCTAAAATATCTAGTATTTATAATTAATAAACATTAGATATAAATAATAGAAATGAAACTTTTTATCCTCATTTGAGGTCTCAAGATACTTAAGACAATAAACGAAAATGCTTGAAATTAGTATTATATTTGTAGATATGCCAACTAAAGTTGAAAATATAGATTTTTACGGAAATATTTCTTTGTATTCTGCACTTATGGATTGAGAAATTTTTTAAAATTATAAAAAAATTTTTGATAGGTACACACTATTATTAACACAGAATATGCGGCTAAAAAAATTTAATTTTCATTTTACAAAACTTAGTTTCTTATAAAAATGTGCACGGATTTGATTTATTTGATTATGACATAAATTATTGAGAATATATTTTATTTAAATTTATTTATATTACAAAAACAAGTAAAATCTCAATTTAAGAAAAGGAGTGCGCTCATTTTGAAAAAGATTTAATGAATTCTGATATTTTAATATTTATTTATTTACGAACATTTAAAAAAATATATATACTCAGTGAAAAAAAATTCAAAACATGTTTTGTAAAATACTTATTACATTTGTAGAATGAGGCATAAATATTAAGAATAGCAGATACTTAACTGGTTATTGACAAATACAAAAAAATAGTTCTGATTTATTTTTTATTAAATTTGCGCTTGATGAAACAGAAAAATGGAATTCATAGTATGAATTGTTTTAATTTTTTTTTTCCATTTTTTTGATAAATGCTTTTTATAAAGTTGAATATAAAAGCTTTTTAATAATAAATCGCATACTAATTCACTATTTTGTACCACCAATGACTTAATCATTTCGCTGAACTTTTTGATGACCATAATTAATCTTCGAAACTGGATTTTATTCAAAAATAATTTACTTAGAATTTACTAAATTGAGTATATCCTAATTATATATAAAAAATAAATGTTTGTGTAAACAATGAATACTTAGATATAATTATTGATTATTTAAATCTGTCTAATGTGATTAAATAATTATAAGATGATTTTTATGAAAAAAAAAATCAATTCAATTGATAAAAATTTTTTAATTGCGTGAATCGTTGACAAATGACAAGAAATTTCAATATGCTTGATCACAAATTTACACGGTAAGCAAGCTTAGATCACTTAAAACTTTTACCATATTTGCACTATTTTTAATGTCTATTTACAATTTCCGCTTGTTACCCTCATTTATTAATTGTCTGTTTTTTTCATTTATTTTCAATAGTTCATCTCTTAATAGTTCACTCTTTTATATTCATTATGAATTTGCAAAATTAAATAATACCCCGCATCAAATAATAAACTTTGTAATGTTGTGAATTATATATTCTTTATTCTCTATTAATAAACAATATAGTGTCTTTCTCTTCATAATGAATACGAAAATTCCAATCTATTATTTTTTTCTGATAAATTTTCAGTATAGTCTTAATTTAAATCACTAAAAATGATCAATAAGCAAATGTTGCTTATCGTACTATTTTTAAAATCGTTTTGTATACGATGAACTATCTGCTTCAATCAAATTTTATAATTAAAAATTCTACAGATGGAAAATCATTTAATTTTTATTTTTTTTACTATTTTTTCGTAATATTTCAGATGCGCATTCAAAATTTTATTAAAGGAGGGTAAATTTTTCGTCACTATATTTTTTTTTTCGTTTATTTTCTTTTCTTATTTTACAGTTTCCAATTTATTAGTGTACTACGGTAACATAAAATTTGTAAAGAATAGCTTTGAAGTCGATATAAGATATTAAATGCAAAAGAAAAAATAATTCTAAGTAATATTACATTCAAAATTTGTGATCTACAAAATATTTAAATAATATAATGAAATTTCTGCTCATCGTTATGTTGATTTGAAAGAATATTTAACGTCAATCATAAAAACCATTAGTTATACCATTTATCTAAGTTCGTTTAAAAATTGAAAACTTTTAAATTCTCAAAGCTTTTACAGAATTCATAAAATCTGGTTTTACCCATAATTAGATTACATGGGTTTTGGGATTTAAGATATAAATTTTATAAAATGAATAGCAAAGTGTAAAATCTAGATTTTTCGTCCGAAAATGTTAATTTATTTCGACCAAGTACTAATGCAACCAAATTAACCAATATTGACTTAATATCTTTAATTTTAAACAACCTAATGACAATAGATTTATTGAATTCTCTTTCGTTTGGTCAATTTGTAAATTTGTTCATTCTTTTATTTTGAGTGTGAATTGCTAATATTGTACCCATTTTAAATCAAAATTTGTCTTATCATATTGAGAGTACAATCTGTCTAATGAAAAAAAAAGTTTCAAACCACACAAATCATAAAAAAAAATATATATGTTGCTAAAGCAAATCAGTGTGACAAAGCCATCTAAATTTTTATTCAGATTCAAAAACGAATAAAAAAAAAACAGATCACAACGAATAAAGCCCATAACCTACATAATTAAATTCAAAAATGTACATCAGAATCTTAAATTGAAATATAGTATTTCGATTTTATTTTTTGCTTTAAAAAATCATGATATATTTATATAATTTGGACAAGATATGCGAAAAATCGAAAATTTTCTGAATCAAATGAAACATTCTTATTTTTATTATAGAAACGTTTTGATTACGTTTATTGCTTAAATCAAAATAGAAACGACTAACAGAAGGCATTTAATAATTGAGCACCTCATATGAATTGACAGTATTCTTACACTATCAGCGAAAGTTCGAATTCGGTTCTCAAAATATAATCTGAGCCTTATTAAACCTCAAAATTTAGGAAAGAATTTGAAAAAATGAATTCACATGCAGATTTAAAAACTGATGAAAAGAAGATTTAAATTTGAATTTGAAAGAAAAACATGAATTTTTTCTTTCTTTAATTAAGAGTTTTTCATTCACAATCCTGTCGGAAAAATAGACAGTTGTGTCTAGAATTGATAAAAATTGAAAATCTTTAATAGTTAATATTCTTGGAATTTGATTTACTGAAATCTCGAACAGAAATTTTTTGTTCGTAAAGAATTGAAAGCATATTCCTAAAATTCTAGGAGAAAAACTTAGAAATTTTATTGAGAAAAAAAAACAAACTAATCAAATTTCGAGGTTAATAAAATTTATTTTAAAAATTTATCTAAAATTTTTATTCGATATAAAACTTTAGTCACTGCACTTAAATGTTTCAGGAATTAAATTAATCGTATGACATATTTGATAGTTGAAATTATGCATAAGTTCAATTATCACAATACTCAAATAAAAATATTTTTAAGATGAATTTTTCAAAAATCTTTTTAAAAAACAAAATATATGAGATTATATGCTAATTATTAAAATCTTGAGATCTAAAGAATTATTGTGTCAACGTAGCACTATTTATAAGAAGGCCATAACTAAGCTTTGTGCAAATGAACCCGCGATGGGAATTGAATGCAATTAATTCACTTTTTTTTTGATTAAGTTTTAATGACCAATCAATAAGAATGTTTTTTTTTCAAACCACTTATTGGCTCTTTTTAGTTTGTATAAAATTTTTTCATATAAGCCCATATTTTTTAATAGCATCTATAGGTTTTTGACAATCGAGTTTTGTTATTTGAATTATAAGAATCAATGGCAGAATACATTACAATTTTTAGTAAGAAATATTCCAACGACAAAGTAACCAATGTGTCTTATAAAATTTTTGCCGACTAGTACTCAGCAATTTTGAACAAATCAAAAAATAGAAAACTAGTTTCTTTTTCGATTCTGACTCTTCCAATGACCACTAAAAGTGGACAAAAAAAATCTATTTCAACGTCATCATTATCTAAATTCTGCAAAAGAAAAATAAAGATGAAACCAGGAATAGTTTTAATTTTTTTCTCGACATTTTTGAAGTGTTTTAATTAAGAATGTTTTTAAGCAATACATTTTTTTTAAACGAAAAATATTTCTGATTGCAATTTTTTATTCAACCGAATTTTAGTTATCAAAATTCAACGGAATATTTTTTAGTTAAAAAACAGTTTACCGATTAAAAATAGAGTTTCAAACGCATTTTAAGAAATATAATTTACAAGTTTCATCAATATTGCGATTTTTTAACATTTAATGGAATTTTTTTCTCGAAATTTTTTCGTAATTTTTCTCTAACGAAATTCCAGACTATTTAAATCAATCTAATTTTTTGTGTTTAGTTTTCGGTCAAAAATATTTAAAGAATATAAATTTCGCACAAAAACTGTTTCAATGCATTACAGTGTTAGGTTCATTCGATCGGACTACTTTGTATTCACAATATAATATGGACCGCATCAAACTTTAAAATTTTAATTGCGACGGATCGTATAAAAGCATTCTGGTGTGTATGTGTATAAATTACATTAAATAGTAACATTAACCACCAATTTCTTTCTAAAACTTTTTTCATATTTTAATCTAAATGATATACAATCTCATTCGATACTTGAACCAATTCGAAATACAACTGAATTATATTTGCTAAATAAAATCAAGCTACTGATTAGAAATTCAAATTCAAATTGTTCCTTTTTTTTTTAGATTCTAATCGTTTCTAGTTTTCAAGCGCGTGTGCTCCTTTTTTATAATATTTTTTGATTTCTCGATCTTTTTTTTTCTTTTTTTCTGCTACTTTAATGCAAGCACACAAATTTTACTTACTCTAAATTACTTAGCACAAAAACAAAGATACGAGTTTTGTATTTAATTCAAATTTTCTCTAGTCTATAAATTTTTCTATTTTTACCGTACCAAATTTCATTATAACTATTTCCGTTATGATCTGTCTTTTTACAAAATATTTTGCATAAATATTTTTGAAAGTTATTTTCTGTGAATTTTCAATAGCAATTATTAGATATAAAATATTTATTATGTTTATATAAACTATTTTCTAGTCGATATCGACTATAAAAAAATAAAAACTATCGTGTTATAAAAAAATATTTTCAACGAGATGAATATTGAGCTTTCTGAAATAATTTAAAATCAAAGTTACCAATTATTAGTTTTTTTTTATTTCGTGTTAATTTGAATGGATATCTTATTCATTTTCAATATTGCGACCAATGAAAGCACTTGATTGAAAATGAAAAAACATTTGGCAGAAAAATAATCAAACTAAACTTTATAAATATTCATAATCTAGTTAGTTTTTCATATTTAAGTTTAGGTGATAAACGGGTAGAAATTTGTTTTGATAAAAGATAATATTAGATTCGAATTTTTTCTCAAAATTTTTTGCGACTGAAATTATACAAAAATTGAATAAGCAAATTGTTAAAAATTCTCAAATATTATTCAAATTAGCAATCCGTTTCTTTATAAATTGAAGAAAATATCACACTCAATTGAATGAAATCGTACCATAATACAGATATTTAAATTAAATAAATGGTCATGATGATTTTTTATTATTAGTAAAATTTTGAAAACTAGAATTTCATATATATTTGTAAAAAAACATAAAAATTCAGGCATCAATTATTTTGTTCATTTTATTTTAAGTGAAAAACTTTGATATTAAAAAATTTAGAGTGTGAATTGTTCAAAGTCTATATTTATGTTCTAACAATAGAAAATAATATTTGTAAAAAAAAAGAAAAAACTCTTTTAGCTATTTTTATCAATTAAATTATTATCCCAAACGTGTTCACGATTGCCCACTAAAAAATAGTTATATCTATACTTAAACAGTTACATTGAATAAATTTATTTCCAAACGAAGACACTCTAATAACTTCCGCTGATTAGTCGAAAATGTCTAATGATCTTAGCGAAGGTGTTTCAAAACAGGCTTATTATTAGTGAGGATGTTTTTCAAATATCCGCATCGCTTATTCATATTACATTCACGTACTTATGTACAGTACACACGTATTATTATTACAATTAGATTATTCTTTGTTGACCATCTACCAACACACTCATTCGTTGAATAACTAAAAATTAACTAATGCTCAGCATGCACATCGTATAAAATAAAGATTTTCCGCTGTTGCTGTTTAAAATTTGAAGATTTCAAATTTGAGGAAAAATAAAAATTTTGAACAACAAAAAAATTTAGCTTCCTTTTTAATTTCGACATAGTCATTCGACAACCATTTTACTGAATGTGCCGATAAAACGAAAAATATTGAAAAACACTTTCTTTATTACCGGTAATCATTTTGAATTCTTATTTTTTGATTTCAAATGCAAGCAAATAAACTAATAATGAGCAATCCACATCTAACACATTTTTAGTACTAAACTATCATATGCAGAACGCTTTGTATCAAAATATTACTGATAGTGTGATGATTCTAGATATTTGCTCAAGTTTAGGCATTAAAGTCCAAAAGTTCAAAAAATAAAAAAAAAATATGTCCGTTTATATCAAAAGAGTACAATGTTCTTGAGAATACAAAATGTGTAAATGTGAATTAATTTTTTAAGACACATCGTGTGTTATAATTCACGATTGTACAACTACATTTTTACTGTAGGAGTTAAATCCAACTTCGTTTCACTGACAAAACATAAGTAAAATAATTTTTTTAATAAATTGAAGATAAAGCATTTAAATCTTTGTGTGAATTTTTTAATTTACAATCTTTAGAACATTAAGTTCTTTAGATGAATTTTACAACATCGCACATCATTAATACAATCGAAATCCAAAACATGAAAAAGCATCAAATATTCGTTTGTAGTAAAATTTAAAGTGAAATTTGAATTGAAAAAAAATATTTTTTATATATTTGACAAATTTTATCAGGACATCAATAAAAGCTAGCTATTTTTAAAATCGATTATTTAATGTGCACACAAAAGTGATTTGAAAAATCTCTTTTCGTGCTATAGTAGATAAATCATGCTATTCAAATTCAAATTAATTGTCAACCTCGTATTGACCTGAACGGCAGATCAAATGTTTATCTTTAGAATTTTTAATTGATCGCTAATGTAATTAATTATAAAGCAGTTTTGTTATTGATGTAGTGCATATTCAAATATAATTTTTTGACCTATGATGATTCATTTTTACCTTTTTTTTTTGTCTTATTATATATTGATTTATTTGAAGTAACTTATTAGTTGCTTGATTCTTCAATGTTTAAATTAAAGAAAACTTTAAATTGATACAATTAGTTTTTTCATTATTCGCTCAGAAGATTTAATTTAGTTTTTCCCGAATGTATCGTTAAAATTCCGATTATTGAGGTAAAGTGATTTTTATTATATTTGACAATTTCGAAATGAGTAATTGAAGCACTGCAGAAATTATATTTTCAAAATTTTCAGAATAAATAATAGAAATCAAAATTTTTAAAATGAATTTGTGTGATGTATCGGTTTCAGCGTTTAAATTTTTTTTGATACCCAACTATACTCAAATTACGTTTTCGCCTCATACTTTTTCTGCTCCTCTGGTTCCAAAATTTTTTTTCTTGAATTTCATTGAATTTTTAATCAGTCATTTTAAAAAGACTAAATATTTGAAATTTATCGAATTAATAATTTATTGATTAAAAAAACTATTTCCTTCTGCTGAAATAATTTAAAAATAATAATAATAAATTCAAGTAAATTTTTTATAATTGTTTTATTTTCTATTTGATTTTAATTTTTCAAAAAATAATCTAAATCTTCAAAATCATCTTATATTTTATGATTTTTATATATGAAAATATAATAATAAAAGTATAGAAATATATTATTTGAATTGAATATATATGAAAGACGAAAATCAAGAAAAAAATTGTGAATCAAAACTATTGTTGTATAAAATTACTTTACTGAAGTACGATCACATAGATAAGGCTTCTAATTAATATAAATTAGTCTCAATTAGCGTCTATTAGAAAGAAAATTGTAGTTACAGAGACTAGGGACCAATTATAAATAATAGATAAAAATAAAAATTATAAATTGCAAGTTACAAATTAAAAATTACAAATCGGCCTTTTTTTGTCTTGACATAGTATTCAATATCAACATTCGGTTATTTGACAATTTTAAATTACAAAATTGAATACTATCCACTTTATGTAATCTATATTATAAGCTTTTTGTACTACGATATAATAAATATTAATCATTTGAACATTCCACAGGCCACAGCATATCGCAAAATTTTTTTGTTATATAACAAATTATTATACAGACACTTAAACAAAATTTCATTGGGATGTCTATTATGAGTTTAATAATGAATGTTCTTTTGCGCACTAAGTACACAGTGAAGACAGAAAGTCAATTAGAAAGCAATTAATGATTACTGACCGCTAAGCCAAAAATACTAGTTTCTTGAATTCTCTATTCGAACAAAAATCATCTACGGCGACTAGATTTTGTAGCACTGAATTTTTTTTTGGAGTGCAGATCACATCCGCATTCAAGAAATGGGCATTTTTGTTCAATTTTTCTTTTTTTTTTTTCTTTTTTTTCAACTTATGAACTATTTATACGATTAATCACTTTTAATTAAACAAAAGAGAAAGTTCATGAATTTCCGGTCTATATTTCATTCGCTTAATTGGTTATAAGAATAAAAAATTAGGAAAAATAACAAATTAACAAAATTTATTAATTAGCTGAAAATTTCGCATTGCTTCAGTTTCAAAATTGACCTTCTTAATCTGAAAAATTACTTAATTTATTTAGGCATCAAATTTTTAAAATTCAAATGGTTAAAAGTGACTGTTGAATAAAATTAGAATAAAAAATTGTCCTTTCTTACTGATTATAAATATATAAATCGATTTTGGACATATTATAATTAGTGAACTAAACTTTTATTAATAATGGCAAAATTCAATATTATGTTGCAATCAAAATCGGATCACTATCGGTTTTAAGAAATGAAAGAAAAATCATGTAAATCTCAACCTAAGTTTTTTTTCAAAATAATTAAAAGTAAACAAAAAAATTGCGTAGCGAATTTTTTTTTTTCTGTACATAATTGATTTTTTTCCACTTCTCAATAATCAAACATCCGGTCATATATTCATTAAGCGCACAAAAAAAAAACAAAAAATTTTCTTTCAATTTGGGTGGCTATGCAGATGAGACTGTTTCTTTTTCTCGATTCAATAGAATACACATCACATATGTTCAATATATTAAAAAAAAAAATCTTAAAAATATTGTATTCATGATGCGTATGGAACTTTCCGTATTCGTGTAATGACAATCATATATATGATTAATATTATCATTTTTTGTAGAGAGCTTTCATTTTAAATAAATGTCCGTTTATCGGCAGTAGATAAAAAAAAATTAAAAAAAATAACGGAATTTTAACTATTGATTTAATCATACATTTTTGATCATGTATATTTTCAAATTTTAATATTTTTGTGATTATAAAATTTCTAATTCAAATAACCAATCCAAAACAAAATTTTCACGATTAAATTTTTCGAAATTTAGTTACAAAAATTAATGCCGTGCAAAAATAGAATGCTAATTAAATCAAATTATTTTTCGATTTATTCTCATTAAGAATTATCTTTGATCAAAGTGATAAAGAAAATATTTTTTTTATATATAAACTAGCCGGCGGTTGTAAGCACACATACTGAGATCAATGAAACGCATGTTTTATATGTTATGTGTAAGTTTTTTCAAGGCAAAGATTACGTTAGTTAAATTGCATTAAATTTGCTTAAATAAAAAATGTTATGAAATAGATGATGTGGTACGTTTTTCAATTTTTTTTATCTAATTGATACTAGATCACACAATTATCTTAGTTTGAATCGCTTCTCTTCAATTTTTAAAGTCATCAGTTTATCAATTAAATTGTGTAAAATGGTAATGAAATGACTTAAAATTATTTTTCACAATGATTTTCAAATTGATAATCAAAAATTCTTTATCTTTAATTCTAAGTTTTTTAATCCGAAGAACTTAATGTTTAAATAGATATAGTATAGAAAATGAATTTAAACATTCTATCTAATGATCTCACCATAAGGTGATGATTGAAAAAGTCTTTTAATAGTAACGTCATTGACGAAAGCGGATGTTCTATTTTCTACATTGTCAATTTTATTCACTATTTATAGTTTATTGATTCAACTCATTCACTAGCCTTGTAGTATTAGTTAAAAAAATTTAGAGAAATCTTTTTATGTTTTATGGCGAAAAATAAATAATAACACAAAGTAATGATATATGCATTAAATTTATATACATACAAATCTAAAGAATACAGAAAAAAAAACTATTCGGCTCAACTGAATATTTTTTATCTTTATTATCCGGGTTCTTTTTTAAAAAAATTTAAGAAAAATTCGATAATGGTTAAAAGATGCTTTTATTATTGTTTTTATTGTAAATTTATACTAAATTTACTTTTTTTTTCAAATTTATTAAACCTTAAATTGTAATCTATATCTTAATGATCATTCAACTTTTAGACAAAAGCTTCTATAATAAAAACTCATAAATCCTCTAAGTATATAAAAATATATAAATTTTTTTAAAAATTTTTTAAACTCAAAAAAAAAGTGTTTGCCCACATATCCGGAAAGGCGAACAAAGGTAAAAAACTCATAAAATTTAAAGAATATAAACTTTGAATTTCCATTTAGTTCTTAACATAACTTTAATCAACATAAAAACTTTATAAATATATTAAAAATTTCGTACGTATGAGAACTGCTCAATCAAAAATGTTGCGTTGAATCAAAAAATTTTTAAGAAAGAATTTAAAGCTGCTTTCATTAATTTAAATTACATTGTTTAGTAGCTATGTGTTCGAAATTCAAACAATGTTTAAACGATATTTGATCATCTTAATCAATTTCATTGGTTTGCGAACTTAGCAATTAAAAGATTTTTCTAAACACATTTCAAAGGTATTGTCATAATTACAATAAATAAAAATTTTCTTAGCTAACATTTTATTTTTTTTGTTGATACCATTAATAATGAGTCATTATACTTT
>BLXL01003279.1:0-10655 GCA_023170135.1 Acarapis woodi | reverse complement strand
ATTTTTATACACATTGTTCTCTCAAGAAATTTTAATAATATATCTGACTTTAATTTATGCTTTTAATTATAATTTAGAATTTAGTGAAAATAAGAATAGTTTATTTTCAAAGTCAAAAATTATATTCTTAGTATTATGGAATTAAAAAAATACAATATAAACAAAATAAAAATATATATGAAAATTATCACAAGAATTTAATTTTAAGCCTAATTCTCAAACAAAATTGAATTACAACAAAACAGCTTTTGATCAGAAAACTCTTTATAGTTTATTAGTCAGTTTATCATAACAATCGGTTGTTGAGATGCTTGAGTTTATTTAATTTCTAATTTATTTTAAAATTATTTTTTCGTTTTTTTGATTTTACTTAAAAATTTTCTGTTATTAAAACTTAGTAAACTTACAAATACCTATATTTTAATGTTAAAAATATTTTTTTCTTTGAAATATAACAATCAATTCAAATTCTTCATTTTTTAATACTTGATTTCGAAAATAAAAAAAATACGTAAAAATTATTAAATTTTCTTTCTTTAGATATAAATAATGGAATCAAAACTATTAACCGATGTGTTGACAAATTTTATACAAGCAAATGATAAATCGGATCGACAGATTGTTAAATCATCTGATACAAATCAACAACGATCTCCAAGCCATAGTGGTAAGTAACTTAATTTTAAAATTTTCAACTTGATTATCGACTCTTTTGTTATTTTTTTTATATTTCACCTTTCTTTGTGATCTTAAATATTATAATTATTATTTATAATAGTCGCTACCGATAAATTTTATTAATTTTAATATTTGATTTGATTATTTTGGAAATAATGTGTTATAGTGTGTTATTCAATTTCTTTGTACTTTCCTGTTTAAAAATAATTTAGAGTGAAATTCGAAAAATTTTTTTTTTTTCTCAATTTTTTGTTTCTTTTTCTTGGACTTTCTCTTTTTATATTAAAGTTCATTTCATTCAAATCGAATCTTTATTAAATGACCTATTATTCGAGATAATTTGACTCAATCTGCTTTCATATCTTTAGCCTAATAATCCGGTCAATTCAATAGTAAATTATACATACTTTTTTTTTTAAGTGCTTGGTTAAATTTGATATGATTAAGTCATTACTAAACCACATATTTTAAAATGAAAAATTTCATTATTTAGAAAGTTAATTGTGTCATTTAAATAATCGAAAACTTCAAATATTGAATCTAAGAATCATATTTCTTTTCTCTTTTTATTTATTTTGATGACCCACTCTATTTTTGAACTTTACAATAGCTTAAAAATTATTTTTTCAGATCACTAATCAGTGTGCTATTAGCTGAAAAACGATGTGATTCAAATTCGTAAAAAAAATATTTTTTTAAAGTTTGAATTGCTCATCTTTTTATTGAAATCGTGTTCAAAAAAATCAGAATAATCGCCTTTTCATGCAAAAAAATTTATATTTTTAGAAATATTTTATTTACTTTATATCATCATTTTTAAATCTTGATTTTTTTCAAAAAATTCAAATTCAAAATTTTGTCATTATTAATTTCAACGACTTTTTCGATACAAATTTTCTAAAAATTACTTTATAAGTTCAAAAGATTTCGTCTCTGTATGCTAAATTCTAATCAAACTCTTCAAGAATTCGCAAAAATTTTTATTTGCAAATTGCTATATTTTTTTTTCAAATTTAAATTTTCGTATAATTCTTAATATTCTTCTTTCGTTTATTTGCTATCTATAATATCTAGTTACGATTAAAAAAAAATTAAATTTTTAAAATTTCCAACAAAAAAAATTAAATGTATAATTACGTATATTTGAAATTTTTCGAATAATTTCAAACCACCACGCGTTTTTTTTTTTCAAATAATTTTTATGATCAATTTGACTAGTTTTGTTTAGTCAAAAAGTGAAATAAGTTTTATAAAAAGGCGGACACTAAATTTTTAAAAAAACTTAGAATTTCAAATTTATTATTTGAAAATGAAATTTTTCAAATAAAGTTACTTTTTTGTTTTCGATTGATTATGTTACAGAATTTTTTTACTTTCTTTTTAAATCCTAATAAATTCCTTTTCTCAACTATTTCAATTTTTCTGAATTACATTCAAATCATTTAATTTTTAATAATAAAATTTTTGAAGTGGTCAAAATTCGAAGATTTTCGTGTAAAATCAGTTGGTTAGAGATTGCTTTTGATTTTAAAGATTCTAGAAAAGTCTTGTTTTTATAATCTTGAAAAACAGATCAATTCTGATTTTTTTAAAAAGTAATCTATTTGAAAATTTTTAAGTCTGGAATATTTTTTATTTAAAATTACGCATTTGTTTTGAAATTAGTATGGTAAGTCTAATATAAAATAAATATAAATTGTAAAAAATTTTATAATCATAAGAATATCTTTATCTAGGCTGAATAAAAGATTACCGTCGCCCGCCATTATCTTTGAATTTAGATAATCAATAATGTGCTCTTGGTTAATATTCTATGTTTAAGATAAGCATATTTAAAAAAAAAATTATACTCATTAGAATTAAGTTGATAAATTTGAAAAAAAAAAATATTTAAAAAGTATTGAATGGGCTTAAGGAACACTAATTGATAAGCGCTAACGCTTTTCGGAAATGATCAGTAAAATTTTTGACGCTAATTATTTTGTTGTAATTCAATTTTGTTTGAGAATTAGGCTTAAAATTAAATTCTTGTGATAATTTTCATATATATTTTTATTTTGTTTATTTTGTATTTTTTTAATTCCATAATACTAAGAATATAATTTTTGACTTTGAAAATAAATTATTCTTATTTTCACTAAATTCTAAATTATAATTAAAAGCATAAATTAAAGTCAGATATATTATTAAAATTTCTTGAGAGAACAATGTGTATAAAAATACATTAATTTTCAATGTTTAAAATTTTATTTTTGAACATTATTTTTTATAAAAAATTTATTTATTTTTTTTTTAATCAAATGCGTTAATTTTATCATTCAAAATTTTAATAAATTATTTTCAAATTAAATTTTAATCAATTTAAAAATAAAAATAGGAGAAAGTGATGTGGACTCTGGCATAGTGGCGATCGACCATAATTTATCAAAAATTTCATCTGGTCAACTGCCTATTTCATGCGATTTAATTAACAGGTTTCAGCTTAATCATTCATCAAATGCTCAATTATTTGACTTGAATAACCATTCAAATATTCATTATTCTTTGATAAGAACCGAAAATTTAAGAGATAATCGATTTGATAATTTGAATTTTCGAATTAATTATCATAATCAGTTTAATTATTTAAATGGAAATTATCTAAATAATCAATTAAATAGTGAATTTGACATTGACAATAGACTTTCAAATTTTTTTCATTATTCAAATCAAATTATCGATTCAAACGACAAATTAGAAATAATAGATGATGATTCAGAACGATTGCGAAATTCATGCAGAAAAGTGCTTGCGAAAATTGACTCATCCAAACAGTTGATGGATGAGGCAATCTATGTAAATGTGAATAAAGTTAATCAAACTTGCAAAAAATCAGAATCTAATGAAGAGCAAATCTTCAATCCAAACACAAATTTTAATTTAAATATCGATCAACCAAATTATAGTGTAAAGCAAAGTATACAAGCGGATGCAATAACAAATCAATATGCTGTGCCTGTTCTCATTGATTGCGAATGCTTGAATTGCGTCCAAAACAAATTAAAAAAATCAGCAAATCCTAGTCAACAATTAACAGTATCATCATTCTATGGTATATCAAATAACAGCTCAAATTATTCATCAAACAATTCATCAAGAAATTCGAATGTTAATTTTGATCAATCAAATGAATCATCCTTCAAAGAAATCCCAAACAAACAATCAATAGAGCAAATTTCAAATGAACCCACTAATTTAGAGCGACGAGTAAATCAAGAAGACATAAGACGAATGTTACTTGAAACATTGAGACAAAAAAATTTGGAGAAAGAAGCTTTAGAAGAAAAGGAAAGGCAATTGAACATGTATCTTGAGGAGAGGCAAAAGGTATTGCGTCAAAAAAATTCCGAAAATCATGCTATGAATTGTTTAAGTAAAATGAATTTGAATGAAAATACAACGAACAATAAAGAACCTAATGTGATGAATAATCAAAAAATGATTTCAAATAGTACAAATCATAATATGGCAAATAATCAACTAAACAATAATCTAGCAGTGAGTGAACAATATGAAGATACGAATCCTATATTTTCAATGCATCAAAAAGGCTCATTGAATCAATATCAAAATGTACCATTCCATCAATCAATTTATAATAATAATAATAATAATAATAATAATAATAATAATAATAATAATAATAAT
This sequence comes from Acarapis woodi, assembly GCA_023170135.1. Taxonomy (NCBI): domain Eukaryota; kingdom Metazoa; phylum Arthropoda; class Arachnida; order Trombidiformes; family Tarsonemidae; genus Acarapis; species Acarapis woodi. The sequence continues at coordinate 6,290 of BLXL01003279.1, read as the reverse complement.
AATAATAATAATAATAATAATAATAATAATAATAATAATAATAATAATAATAATAATAATAATAATAATAATAAATTAAAACACGAATTCACCAAATCATGCATTGTCAAGCCCACTACATCGTTTGAAGTTGATAATTCGGCAGATGATTTAATTACAAAGTCATTTAACGGTGGCTATTGTAGTCAACAAACACGAAAAGTATTAGAAGGAAGTAATTATTATAGTAGTAGCTATATGGGAAATAATTTCAAGAAACCAGAATCTAGATCTTCATTTCTTCAGAAATTTTCTCTTAAATTTTCCAGAGCATTAGCTAAAGCATTTTTTATTGAAAAAGAGACAAATAAGGTGGAATGCGAGAAAAAAACGATAAAAAAAGATTCACCAATAGCGATTGAACAGACAAATAAAATGATAACATCAAATTTCGATCGAACTTCGAACTTCATTGAAAAAATTAAATCAATCGATACGACAAAATCTATTCAAGAAATTAATAATAAACTCAAAAACAAGTATGAAAGCACAATTGACACTTTGGATTCAAATACGAAGAATAATAATAAAAAAGTAGAAAATATCAATTCAATTAACAAAGAAGCAACAAGCAAAGTGGAAATAAACAAACAAGAAAAGAAACGATTAGAAATGAATTTGGAAGAATATTGTATAATCAAAAAGCCTAATTTGACACCTCGTAAGTTAATGGCCGATGGAGAGAAAAAAAGATGTTCAGTCAAAAAACATAGTTCTATAAATAGAAAAAATTGTTTAAATAAGAGTCCATGTTCAAATGGCCTACTAATTAAATCAAAGCCGCGATCTCACAAAGCATCACGACATCAAATTGCGCAGTTTAAAGAAGAGCAATTAACAAAAGATGAAGATATTTCTGTTCAATTAATTGAAATATATAAAGACGGAACTCAAGTGATCGAAATAATTAGAAAGCCAAAAAGGTAAGAAAATTAATATTTTATTCTTTAAAAATCATCATTTTAATTTTATTTTAAATTTAGACATTTTGGATTTTTTTTTGCACGTGGCAAAGTGAGACAAGTGAACGGTAGGTGTTATTTTATCAATTCTGATAATAATTTTATAATGACAAGAAAAATAAATTGTTCAATTTTTGATTTGAAATCGATGTAAAATTAATTTTGAATTTTAATTATTTGAATTTATTCTTAAAATTTTAAATTCAGGTGTATTTGTATCGAGAATGCGAGACGAAGAGACTAAACGTTTATTTACTGGATTATTAGAAGTTGGAGATCAAATTTTGGCGATTGACGGTGTGAATGTGGGTGATTCATCCATTATTGAAGTCAATTATCTTATGACTAATAAAACTTGCATCAAGTTACATGTAAAGCCCTATACTAAGCCATAATAATTTAAGGTAATTTATCCTTGATTCAAATGAATTTTATTTTTTAACTTTACGATTTCTTCGAAGATAAAAAAAAAATGATAGAAAAAGGAAGAAAACAAGATATTTTGAAATGTGATATGTGGACTTGTATATTTTATCATTTATCTTACCTTTTTACTAAATTTAAAGAATGTATATTTGCTAATAAGAATTCTAAATTATAAATAAATTTATATATTGTGAAGTCAAAAAAAATTGTAATTTATAAATAAAATCTAAAAAAAAACATTTTTGGATACAAATTGAAATTAATAATCTTTTGGCATCATTTAAGGTAAAATTTTATGTGAATTCAAAAAAAATTTTATAACGATTAATTTTTAAAAGTTTTTTTTTGTGAAAAATTTTCAATAGGTTTTCTCGTTATTGTCACATCATTATCAAAAGAAAATTTAAAATGAATTTTTATTTTTTTTATGTTAATGAATTTAAAAATAGATCTGAATCATTTTTATTATTTTTTTGAAAATTGAAATCATACCTTCAACAAAATCATCTATTTCATATAATTTTTTCGATAAAATTTTATTCATTTACATTCGTCCATTATTTATCGCAAAAATTCTGTAACAAATTACTCATTTTTGAAATAAAAAATTTGAATTTTTCAATAATTAAATTTTTAGCGCTAAAAGTCGTACAAGCACTCGGGATGTTCGCAATCAAAATTTTAAATCCTAATGCGATATGAATGTTTTATCCTAAACGATATAAGATTATTATGATGAATATTTTTTCAATATTATTTGAATGTAAAAATTTTTATCTTTATTTGTCCGAATTTTTGATAATTTTAAGATGAATTTTCCAAATAACCGACTTTCGATCGAAATTGTTGTAATAGATCTTTTGGTATATCGTAAATAAGCTGGTCTGATGAAAATCGACTGCGGAACATGATCAAATCTTCTAGAGTAAGTGGGTGATTAGGATGTGACCATACAGTCAAGCTACTTCTACTTGGAGCTTGAGCAAGTAAATACTCAAGATTATCGATTGACGTTCTCATTAATGCGCCATTCACAGCAAATGTTAACGTTTGATTCACTATATTGTATTGTTTAATTGTAGCCAACATTTGATCGACCATTTTTCTAGAATAGCCCGTTTTAAGATATTCATCATTCACTTCTATGCACCAACCGATTGATATAATGGCCTACCAGAAAAAAATTGATTTTTTTTTTAAAAAATAAATTAATAACTCATGTAAAATCATGTATTCTTTTTATATATGCATCTGTAATTTATTAGACATATGTGAGTATTGAACTCAATTCACAATGAAACCCACGAAAAATCTTTTTTTTTATATAATATAATATTTTTTTGAGTATCAAAATTATGACTTACTTTTGGAAACCGAGTTGATGATAGCATAAGAAATGTCCATGCATCAACTGGTTGATTGTTTGTAATATGGTCTCCGGCTAATATGTCACTATTTAGAATGACCGGTTGATCCAATTTAAGGTTCGTATAATGTTTTGCTAATACTCGAAACGCTGGTTCTACAACTTTTGTACATTTGAAATCCAATTTAATACCTTTACTTGAACCCGAACTAATAACTTGTTGTAAAAAGCTGTCTAAAGTTAAATCACTCGTTTTGTGAGGCGGATGTGCCATAATCGGAACTGGATATTTACTGTTCTCAAGAAGACTTACATCAGCTTCAATCAATAAAGAAGGAGCTGTTCATTTTTACAATTCAATTCGTTTAATCAATTTAAAATTGAAATTAAAATCAATGGCGAATCAACAATTAAAAATATATGTAAATTTTTGCATGAAAGATACATTAAATATTCCATTGAAGGCAGATCGTAGAAATTAATAAAATTCATGAATAATTTTTTAAATAATTTCACAAGATTGAGGTTTTAATTTAAATTAATTTTGTTGATATTGTTGACAAAAAAAATAAAAATATTAATAAGAAAAAAATAAAGATATTGAAAAATAATAAAATTCAAAAAATATGCCGAAGAAATGAGATATATTTTTATAAATCAAAAGACTATTCAAAAATTTACGGTCAAAACAGATAGTATTTGAATAAAAAACTAAAAAATTAGTTCATAATGATTAGTAGTCAAATTAATATTTAAAATCTGACTCATCTTTATTTTAAAAATTCATGGGTGCTAAATAAATGATAAGACTCAACTAAAGGAACATAAAATAATTATTGTATTCTAAAACTTTTTAGGATTTTAAGAAAATCATAATTTTTTATAATTGACACAAAAATTTTATGAAATTTAACATTTGTAAAATTCAACAAAAAAATTGATCTGTTATTTGAATTTTTCTGGTATTAAATGAACTTACAATTGAAAGCTTGTTCGAGGAGTGCTTTACTATTCACTGCATGATCAAAAGTCAAGTATATACCATCGTTACAAGCATCTGGGTAATAGTCAAATAAGTCATTCATTTTCGAATTATTACGTTTGAGAATAATTTGATTATTAGAATTGGTATTTGTTGTTTTGGACGAATAAAGATCATTGGTATTAGTGAGCAATTGAGGGTGCGGGTGAAGTGGCTGAATTTTCCCATTATTCAATGATACAATAACCGATTGATGATTGCTGCACTATAATGATTGATAACAAAAATTATACATATAGTAGTTATACTTAGTTAATTGAATGATTAATTGAATAATTGTGAGTGTGTCAGTTTAACGTTAAAAATAAATTACCGATACACAAATTGTGTTTTGAAATTGAATTTCATTTTATTAAAATTGGATTGTTGAAACCAAAAATAAGTTGAAAATCAAAATTTTAATTAATTTAAATACTTGAATTCAATCCAAAAAAAGATATAAAAAATTTTATGATAAAAAGTATGTTTATGAATAAATTAAAATTAGTAAAATTTAAATAAGTTAAAAAAATCTTGTAAAATGAAAAAAAAAAAAAGATTTTAAAATCTGGTACAATTGTTTTAGTGGCTTAGCGTTGAAACTATTCAATATAAATTTAAGGAAAATTTGCTCTTCAAGAATTTTTCGATTTATATATAATATATTTTCTTTGCATATAACAGAGATTTCGTTCAAAAAAATAAAAGTGCTCATTCAAACGGAAAGAGTTTCATTTCTCTTATTTCTAGCTTTCGGCAATTTTCGCAAAATCAAAATTGTGAATTTCGATCAAGTAAATGTGAAATTTGTAATTTTGATTGAAATGTTGTAGTTTTTCTTAGAAATTTCATTCTGATTATGCAGAAACTTTACGAAATGCCATCTCTTTGATTCTATATTGCCGGAATTACTATTCTGAAGAAAAAAGACAAATATTCAAAATATTGGCTTATATTTGCTAATTCTTAAATTATTATCTCTATTACTCCATAACAGTAAGTTTTAATTTTTTGTAAGCAGTATCTTTAATTAACTCAAAAGTATTTATTACTTTGTGCAAGTTTTTACCTAATTAAACATATTCATAAAAAAAGAATTTCATCAGTTTCCTTGCATTTATATTTCCAATTAAATTCAGAAAATTAATGCGCTAGACAAATGATTTATAAAAGTTTCACATAACAGAGCTAAATATTTTTATTCATTTCAAAAATTCCATTTTCTTTTTTACAACGAGAAATTGACTCTAAAAATCGTAAATCTTTTTTTACCAAAAATAATTATTTCCACTGTTAGACTTACAGAATAGTAATTTTGCAGAAATATTTATCAATAATATATACACTTTTCTTAATTCAAGTATCTTTTCCTTCATTTTTATTTAATTTGCACATTATTGTTTGGATTTTATATTCCAAATTAGATTTTATAAAATTTATTTGCTCGTTTAATTTCAAAATTTTATGCATCGTATATAAATTAATAATTTTTCAAAGCTAAAATTTAAATAATAAATTAGTTGTCAGATCTCTGTTTTTTCTGTAATTACAAATAAAATTTAATAAATACTCGATTCTAATAATAATATGAATAAAAAATATATTTTTATGATAAATAAAAGTTCATGAAATCAATCATCTTTATCTTAATTGGCTAATATTTTTAATTTTAACTTACTATTCATTAATTTTATTTACCTTATTTTTCGATTCAATTACTTTATCTTCAAAAATAAAAATTTATTTTTATAAACAGAATAAATGAAATTATATTAATCGATAACAAAAATTTTTATTTTTCTCCTTAGTTTTTCATATTTTGATTTCAAATTTTAGACTTTTCTATTTAATCAGTAATTATGGCATTTAAAATAAAATGATTGATTATTAAGTTATAAATGATATTTTAAATTTCATTGAAAATTATTCGATAAACTGCATTTCTTAAATTTATACCAATTATTGAGAAACCATCTAAAAATATTTATTGAAATAAAGGAACATATTTTGTTTGAATCAATTCAAGAAATTTTAAAATCATTTTAGAAATATTTAGTTTTATGTTTTTAATAAATTAAGAATAAATAAATTTATTGTACAAAAATAAGTGGAAATAAATTTGAAAAATTCACCTTCATTGCTGCTCGCTCGATGATTTTATCAGAAATTTAGCTATTAACTTTATGAATTTTATAATTTTTTGTTTGATTTGCTCTTAATTATAAGAAAAGTACTTTGTTTGGTTTGAACTCGATGAAAATTAGATTTTAAGAACTTGATTTTTTAAAAACTCAAATTCATTGATAAATAATTGTTCACTTTTTTCTTTTTTTTTTCAACTTTGATTTCGATATAAATTCATTGCTCTTTATTTTTACGTTATGTTAAGTTATTGTTGAACTTATTTTATTTCATTGATATCAATCGACAATCTAAAAAATTTAAACAATTTTCTCTTTTATTTTCTTAAGATTGA
>BLXL01003274.1:0-11648 GCA_023170135.1 Acarapis woodi | reverse complement strand
TTAAATTTTTGTTACACCGGTTTTTGATAACACTAGTATTTATTCTCTTTTTTGAATTATTTTCTTAATTCTTAATATTTCATATACTCATTTATGAATGAGTCTATCTGTTTAATCATTAGCAAAATTCAAAATTAACACAAACTTTTTTTCTTTTTTATAAATTAAAAAAATTGTTGATCCGTCGTAAATGAGTCTTATATATGTATGAATTTTATATCGCAGCAATCGCCAAAATTATAAATTTATATGTATTAAAATCCACAAAAATGTGCCATTTGTTATTATTATTATTATTTATTATTAAAGTGACAAATTTATTTTTATGTTACGTTTAAATAATATTTATAGCATCAGACAATTTAACAATTTAACTTAATCTAAGCACTTATTAATTTAAAAAAAACTGATATTTGAATTGGCAAGAATTTATGATCAAGAAAATTGATTTGAAACAAATCACAACCGTAGATTCGAAAATTTTTTGCATATTATTTCTTACTTTTTCTTGATCTTAATTTTATATAAGTTCCGTAATTAAATAAATATTTTTCGTTTTGAAAAAGATCGAATCCAATTTACATTTTCACCTTCTTAAATTCATATAAAAATATTAGATAATGACCGCTACTTTTATCTTATTTTCTCCTATTTTATTTAGTTAAATAAAATGCAATTTATGTATTAAAGCAGATTTGCATTGATTCGACAGTTGAGAAAATTTTAAAAAAAATTTTAAAAAAAGTTTCCGCGATGAATACAATGATGAACATATTAAGTAAAATGTATTTACACATTATTGAAATTTTAAACAAATATTCAATTCAATTCATTCTCTTATTTATTTATAATATACTATTTCAAAAGTTTCGCGTTTAATATTTTGAAACAAAAATTATTATTTTCCTATTATATTGATGTATAATTGGTACATATTATTTCAAAATTTCAAAAATTAATCTTTATTAGACAATTGATCGAAAATAAAACTCTGATTCAAATAAATTACTAAATTTTCAAATAATTTATTCATTTATTCATTTATTTTGAATTGAAATTTCAATTTTTAGTTATTATTTTTTTTTATATAAATTTATTCAATTTCTAGAATTTTTTTTTGAAAAAGAAACTTAAAATGAAAATTTTAAAAATCAACTAATTGATTGGGCTAATTAAATAATAAAAAATAATTTGAAATACTTTTGAAATATAGTATATAATATATATTTATTATTTTTAGATGGGCGAAGGCATTTAAAACATCAAAAAGATGCTTAATTGGTAAGTTTAATTAATTTACAATTGTTTCATTTTAAAATTTGAATTTTTTTTTGATTGATTTTGTGAGTCTATTATATAAAATTGTTACAAATTTAATAATACTTGATACTTTACTGCATCATTGTTCGAAAAATTTCTAAGTTTAATTAGTTCTCTCAGACGAGTATTCAATCATAGTTTCGTCAGGTCAACTAGTCATTACCACATTCATTTTATATTGATTAAATTAATCGCTAAAATCTTAAGCTTAACTATTCTTTTTGTTATTCAAATTATCGCAATATCAAAAAAACAACAATATATGCTTTATATCGAACATAGTATAAATTTTGCATAAATTGTTAAAATGAATAAGTTTTTTTTTCAGGTTTACATTATAAATTCGTAATTTATAGATAAGGACTGAGAAGAACTACGAATTAAAACTTTAGTCTCTGACTTCTCGAATGGCCATCGGCAAAAAAATTTGCGTTTCATTAATTTACATTTAAATACATTATTTGTTTTGTGTTTTTTTATTTTTATTTTAAATTTAGCTGTTTTTTTTTGAAGTTTAAACTGGTTGATCGGGTTTTTTACTTCCAATTGTACGAAAATTATCATGGTTTTGATATTCCGATTCATACGTGAATTATTTTATATAATGTATTTATTGTAGAATGACAATTTTGTGATTAATCGAATATATGTTTTTTCACTTGCAAATGTAAATTTTATTATCGTAAGCTCAATTCGTAATTTTTTGTTTAGATTCTGATTTAATAACTTATCACTTGATAAATAAATGATTTTTCAAATTTCCTGTTAATATTTGTTTCCCAATTATTTTTTTTAAAAACTATAAATTTTGTCAAAAAATTTCATAGCTGGGTAAGTTTTTTTCAATTAAAATTTATTTTTTTTGTTTCTATTATCATGAAAGAGAAATCAATATGTAAAAATGTAACTAAGGACAACTAAATTTACTATTATTATTAATATATTATTATATTTATTTGAATAAGCGAATTCACCTGTTGTTATTCAAGAAAAAAATTCTTGATCAAATGAATTGAAATGTGTTCAAATTAAAAAATATCAACTTAAAAAACAAAATTGAACGATAAAAAATGAAAAGATGTTGAGGTACATACTTATATAGTTTAAAATCTGATAAAAATTAAAAAATTTAATTATTGATTACACTTGAAACAGTTATTTACTTTATTTGAAACTTTTCTGATCAATTTGATAAATTTTTTAGGCTTTCAGATTTCATGAACTTTGATTATCTAATTAAATTAAATACATTGATTTGAATTTTATTTTTTAATTTTTGAAAGTATTTATTTCTTGAAATAAATTTTGAATAATTATGCATATACAAAATTAATTCAAGTTTATGACACCATTCATCGAAGAAAGTGAAAACACAACATTTTTATACATATATACACATATTAATAGTTTAGATTTTTTAGAAATTAAAGAAATATTCGGTTTCTGAATCGCATAAACTTATTAAGTAAAACTAAATGGTAACTTTACGATATAAAACTTTAATTTGATATGTATTTATAAATAAAATATTCGTATAATTCAAATGTTAAATCCTTCAGTAAAAAAAAAATTTTGAATTATATAATTGAATTATTCGTGACAGCATTTCTTATAGTGAATTTATTAAATAATGAATTTTTTCATTCTTGTTCATTTTGAACGGGGAATACAATTCTTCTGAGACATCTTTTTTAAAAAAAACTTATGCAAATTTTTATTTGAATTCAATATTTATAGATTTTATAAAGCTTTATAATTATTAGAATGTCAAGCCTAATTTTCATTTTATCATAAATAAATCAAAATCAAGAAAATAAATTGGGTTTGAATTTTATTCGAAAAAATTTTTAAAAAAGTGTGTCATATGTTTGTATCTAGATATATTACGACTAGATTGTTGTTTATTCATAGATCAATTTAAACACGAATCGAGCCACTGTTTATCTTATTCTCTGTATCTTTTCCGGAGTTTTGATAATTTTGAATGATAAATTTTAAATTTTTTATAGATCGTAAAGCTTTCAGTAATTCCAAAAAACTATAAACTTTAAATGAAAAAGTGCAACAAGTATCATTGAACACAAAATTTTCATCAAAGTTGAGTGTGACCTTTCATTTTCTGATAAATTTACATAATACCTGTCATAAATTTGGCTTAATTGGGTGAATTTACTTGGAATTTAGCTATTTGGCTCAATAAGGTTTAAAAAAAATGCTACAATTTAACAAATCGTACTTTAAAGATAATTTTATTAAAATTATCTTTAAAATTTTTAAAATTAGCATCATTAATTTTTTAATAGTTACCTAAACAATTAACAAAACATTTGTTTTGCCAAAAAAATTAAAAATATTGTATTTAGAAAATAATTGATTACAAGTGACAATTATAATTTAGTAATAAGTTTAAATTTAAATGTGCTAGATTTCTAAAATTTTAAATTAAATGTTTAAAAGAAAATTTTTTTTAAAGTTTAATTGTTCAAACATAGGAATATTGTTCGATAAAATATATATTGTAACTCTCCTACATTTTATCAATCAAAATTTAATTTTTTCGTCAACATTTTTTAGTCTAAAAAATATGCAATGAATTATGCTTTGTATAAACTAATGCAATCCTTAATAATATTTATCATTTGATTCTGTTAAAAAATTTAATCTGATTACTTTTACATGATTTGCTAAGAAATTAGAACTTAAGGGTGAAAGCCTATAAGTTGATGTAGGCCAAATAAAATTATTAATTTTAATTGACAATTATTTTATTTGCTTATTACTTATATATTAAAACTTGAAAATTTTTATCTAAAGAGCGAAGGCATGAATATTTGAATGATTGTACAAGCTGAGCTTCAATTTTCCAAAGAAAACAATCAAATATCATTTTCGACTCACTTTTATCGAATTATCGAAATTTTTTTATATGATTTCCTTATTTTTACAGATTTGAAAAATTCGTTAAACAAGCGATGTACAAGCATGGTTAATTGTAAATGAGAACGAAATTTCCATAAAAAATTTGTATCACGAAAAATCTTATGCAAATGTTTTTTTGAAAATTTTCGAAAATCTAGCAGATTATATATGATAATCTATTAATTTGAAATTTTACCTAATTACTTGATATAACTATAAAAATGGAGTTTTTAATATTCATTACTTTGATGAAAAAATTTCAAAAGTCATTTTTTCAAATTTTGTTGTGCAATCTAATATTCTTTGTATATGACAGATAAAAAGCGAATAATTCTGACTAAACACGCAAAACGGTCATTTATTCAATTTTAATTGATCAGTTTCGATTGATTGAATTATAATTAATAATCGAAATTTTATTTGAAAAAAAATGTTAGACTACCAATTGTATTTTTTATCTATTTACCTATGAAATATGATATAAATATAAACAAAAAAAAATTTTTAAATTTTAATATTATTTGAATCTGAATATATGGATATGTTTGAAATCCTGAACACTTTTTGTTTCTCTTTTTTGATATTTTATGCGAGTCGAAAATTCAAATCATATCATACATATGATTTGTTTCATAAAGTTTTGTGAGAAAAAGTCGAAAAATTTTATATTCATATGATCCATTTAAGGAACATTTTTAGCCTTCTTGTCTATTTTTCAATCTAATCGGTGTAATTGAAATATATTTGAAGATTTTTCTGGTAAATTTCAGAAATATTTTTGATCTTTGCTGTCTGCAAAATTATTGAATATAAAATAAAAATTCATGAAACATGTATAACCTTGATTCCTTATCGGAAAAATTTATTTCTATTCAAAGTTTTTTGTCTGTGTAATTACTAAATCATTTAGTCTCGGATTCTTCGGCAACATTTAATGCTCATTGATATTTATATTTAAAATAAATTTATAGACTGGAATAATATTATTAGATTTAATTTAGATTAATGTTTAATTCAAATCGTTGTACATTTCACTCTGAAAAAAATTAATGTTTCACCAAATCCTTTCAATATTATACTATACACGGTCGCATACTTTAAGGATTGAAATGTAAGATAATAAAATTTTGCACTCAGTAGGATTTCAAAATATTTTAATTACACATGTTCAAATCTTTGAAAGTTAGTTATGATTTTGAAACAACACGTTTTAAGTGCAGTATTGGAATATTATAAATAATAAACATAAACATCAAGGACTTGAATATACTTGATGTTTTTTTATCATATCATTTTTATCTATTTCTTGCTTGAACCTATTCTTGCAGTCAATTAGATTTTTTATTGAATTTGAAGAGTTGTTTTCTAAAATCTCGTATTCATATCCGATAAAATTTGAGTCTGAGAATTTAAATAGCTTTTATTTTTTGTTTGAAAAGATTGTTTATTTGAAAATCGCAATTTTCTTTTTCATGATCTAGGCTATTTATAAAAATTTTTGCTTGGAATGAAAAATTCTAATATTTCAAATAACATTTGATTTTGTAAACTAATTTAAAAAAAAATTACTTAAAATTAAACAAATAATAAATTTAATAGTATTTTATCAATTTAATTTAACGAAAATTTTTAATTCTTAGCTTTGTTAAATCTAAAAATTTTGTCAATTTGTTACAATGAAATATATTTTTCGAAAATTATGATTATATTCGATCATTTTTTTTAACTAATTTTTATTGACGAAAATTGATTTTATTGTAAATTCTATAGTTGCAATGTAAATTTGACTTTTTAAATTAAAAATATTTGCCTGATTTTTTTGAAAAGTAATTTTAAAATTTTTTATTTACCAGTCTCTTTTCAATAGATCTAATTAATTAAAATATTTTTAAACATATTTTTTTTCATGAATTTATTGAAAATTCAAGATTAAAATATTCAAATTTTTTATGATGAATTCAATGTCTGTGATTCTAAAATTTAACATTATTTGTTACTGAAATTTTAAAACCAATAATAGATTAAACGAAAAAATTCTTGAAATAATTTTTCAAAAATTATCAGTGAAAAATTCATAAAAAAAGATTAATTTTTTTCCTGCTAATTAATTTAATTAGTCGAATTTTGCAACGCAGAAAAAAAAAGCTTGATGCAGAATTTTTTTTAGTGATATTTGAATGATAAGCAAACAAAGGTTAAAAAAAATTCTAATTATGTGCAAAACACTTCTTAACTTGATTTTTAATTAATTTAATTTTAAATTATGATCAGATTTTATTTTTTATTATCATTTATAATTTTATAAATAAAAATATATTATTGTTTAAATATTCACAAATAATTGATTCATAGTTTTTTTTATAAACTCTTTATGGATCAAGCAACAACCCTTGAAATTAAATTTCATAAATATTTTTCTAATCTTAAAAAATATGAATCTTGATTTAGAAGTTATTGACTAAAATAAAATTTTATGAATTTGAACGTGATAATTTAATAGAAAAGATTCTTTTTGTATTCTCATCTAAGATACCTATTATCACTATATTATTATTAGATTAAAATAATAATCCTTGTTAACCTATGATGCCTTGTTAAAATACTTGCTAGTTTGGCATAATTTATCAATTGAAACAATGAGAATCAAATCGTTTATGACATTTTATTTTTAAAAATTATTTTAAATCTATTTAATTAACTGTATTATTTATGATGAAAATTTAATAATAAAAATCAATATTTCGAAAAAAAAAAAAATAATTCATTTACATTCACGTAATCTGATAAAAATACATTTTTTACAATTAATTAGATTTAGAATTTTAAACTAATAAAAAAAAATTTCAATGTTCTTTTATTGACAATAAAATTTGCCTTGTTTGATAAGAAATTTCAATTTTTCTAACAAATTGAAACAACAATTGAATTTTTTAATTTTTATAATTTGATTAGTCAATTTTACTACATAATGATTTATTTTTCCATTGTTTATATCCAAAAACAAACAAATGTTGTTCTCTAAAATAATATTACCAAGTTTTTTTTTCAAAGAAATCCATTCGAAATTTTAGGATTTTTATGATTCAAGCCATTACAGAATTAAGTTAAATTTTACAAAATAATTAGTAATTTATCAAATAAAAAAACATAAAAATTATTTATAATTAGCTTGAAAAAACGTAAAAATGAAAAAAAATTATTTTTTGAAATAACGAAAAAAATACCAAACAAATTTTCGATTACGAAATTATATGAACTTTAAAAGGTAAATATTATAAAAATCTTATAAGTTCAAAAAATATTTATCTTAATAAACTAATCGAACAACAACAACTAAATTATCTAATTGATATTTTAATTTTGTTTTTTTAATCATTTTAATACATATAAATTTATAATTTTGGCGATTGCTGCGATATAAAATTCATACATATATAAGACTCATTTACGACGGATCAACAATTTTTTTAATTTATAAAAAAGAAAAAAAGTTTGTGTTAATTTTGAATTTTGCTAATGATTAAACAGATAGACTCATTCATAAATGAGTATATGAAATATTAAGAATTAAGAAAATAATTCAAAAAAGAGAATAAATACTAGTGTTATCAAAAACCGGTGTAACAAAAATTTAAAAAGAATACATTCAAATTTTAAAAAATGAAAAATAAATTTGATAAAACTTTAAAATAAAAAATAAAAAAGACTAATTTTAATCTAGGATTTCACATTGAAAGTCTAAATATATTTATTAGAACATTATTAAATTATTAAATAAGTTATCTAATCAATAGAATATCAGTAGAATATCAGTAAAATATCAGTAGAATTTGTATCATATAACTTAAGAGTCAATTGGAAGATTTTATATTTTCTTTTAATTATGATAAAAGTGCTATGTACTTGAAAAAGTTGTCGTTCACCTGAAGCATTTATTTTTAGACCTTAAATAATGTATCAATCAAGAGAAAAAAGACTGAAAAAATTTATTTCTTTTAGATTCAAACTAGCAATTTATTTTAAACAACTCGAATCTCAGGTATCTTTGAACTAAATCGATAATTTATTTTATAATTCTTTTGATTAATAACTCGCAATAAAATTTTTAATAATTATTGAATTAGTTAAATAATGTTAATTTAAATAGAATCTAAGAAAATCTATTGTATAAATCTTATTCTGCACATAAGGTCAGTATAAGCGAAAAACTTTCTGTTAAATTTACACGCTGTTCATCAAATACATTGTGTTTGCATTGATAGACATAAATTTACATGTTAACATTGCTTTGTTTCGAACAGTAGTGAAAAGTTCGCTAAACGACTTTAAACAGTAAAGTATTTTCATTTGGAATTGGAAGAAGTCATTTAAAACATTTTCAATGCTTAGATTTTCTATAAATAAATTACGCATTCAAAAAGAAAAAAATGATATTGAACTAAATCTACCTGTAATATTTGAGGAGAGAGAAAAAAAAACCAGCCTAAAAAATTAAGCAAAAAAGTTCTTGTAAGTTCTTTGATGTACTTGCAAAATTTAAATAAATTGATTGGTACTTTAACAAGAGGCCTGCAACACTAAAATTGATATTCCAAAAGTTTTCAATTACAAATTAAAAATGCTGTAGCATTTCAGTTTATCTCCTCTTTTCTTAACAACCACATTAGCCTTTAAAAAGCTCTGAATTCGCAAAAGATACAAAATTCAGAATCACTTTGAATAGAATGCAAATTAATTCTTGTTTGCATTGAAAAATCGCTCTGAAAATCTCGTCGCAATTAGTAATTTTTCTTTAAAAACAAAAAAATAAATATAGAGATCAAAGCTAACCAATATAACCAATCTTACGGGAAAAAAACTAAGAATAAAAATTTAATCATGAATACATTTATCGTTAATTAAATTAGTGTTAGCATCATCATATATATTTGAGGCTATAAAAAGTATCAAATGTCTCTTTTATTTTTCTAATGATAGAAGTCCATATTTGCTTGAATCGAAAAAGTAATTTAAAAATTTTTTTGTTGGATTTACAATTACTTATTATTCAAGAATTAGAGGAATTTCAGTCAAAGTCAATTCGCTAGTAAAATTATGGGCGCTATTAAGTTTGAAAACACATCGAAATAAATTAGAATATTTTTAGTTTTAGATTATCGTATAAATTCAATATTATTTCATGAATCATAAAGTTTTAAGTGACCGATCAAAAAAACGGCTCTTACACAAAAAAATTTTTTTTCTTTGAATAGTTCGATGTATTATTGAATGTACATGCGCATCATTTCTAAAATTGATATTTTAAAAATTTTTATACATCAAGTTTTGATTTAAAAACAACTTGAATTTTCTATGACCACTGCTGCATAAAGAGAAAGTTAAATATAATTCAATACAATTTATATTCTGACCATAGTTTTGTCTTAATTTGTTTTTCAGTTCGAACTTTTTAGCCGAAAGCAAATTAATTGACTTTAAAGTGCTTTAGATATTAAAGTGTTCATTAATTTAGTTACTTAAAGAAAAAAAAAGTAAACTTGGGAATTCAATATTTGATGCATAATGTACGCAATATTCATTTTATTTAAAGTACGAAGTAAATGTCTGGAGGTCCAAAGAATTCATTAAACTTAGAATCCGATTAAAATTATTTAAAAAAAATTATACGAAAAAAGTTGAAAGAAAAAGTTTGCTGAAACAATTTTCAGAATGATTTTTTTAAAAATATTAAAATTTAAAAATAATTATCCGTCACCATCAGTTTGTTTTGAAACATATCGATTATAAAGAATAAATCGACCATCTAAAAATGTTATATAATAAATAGATTATAGATTGATTTTGAAATTGATTACTTATAGCAACAGATGGTCTCGACATACGTAGATATCAAATTATTTTTAAACTTAGCAAATACAAATGAAAAAGCATTTCGCATTTCATAAATTTGTTTAACAAGAGAAAAAATCTTTTCTTATTAAGCGAATATAAGAAATTAGTAAGTATTTGAAAAATTTTTTAATTAATTTAATTAATTTGAAAATTTGAAACTATTCTTTTTCTTAAATTAATTTGAAGACACGAATTGAGGTTAAAATAAATTTCGAGTCCAAAAAGATTAACCAATTTTCATATGTATATGTAAGTTTATTTTAAATATTTTTTTTTTGCTTATAAGATTTTAAATTCATTTTGAAATCTAAATGAACAAGTAATGTATTACAAACAATGAAATAGTATTTTTTTTTTTTGTCATTAATGAATGTGTAAGATAGTTTTGATCGTGAATTGAGATTCAATGATTTTTTTAAAAAGTGTGAAATGATCTAAAGTATCTCAAATTAAAACAAATTATTTAAATTATTTTTATATAAAATAAGAAATATCAAGACTCATGCTTTTAGAGAGAAAAAGGGAGAGAGGGAAAGAGAGAGAAAGACGGAGAGACTCAGAGATGGAGAGAAATTTTTGAATTGCGTTCTTCGAATGGTGTTTCGATGATTGTTTAAATTTGATTCTTTGAAAAATTAAAGTACAATCAACTTGTTGACTTAAAATTTTTGATTTTGAAATGCACAAAAAATTAAAAAAAAATTCGCCTCTGCTTAAAGCACAATTAAAATTTTCAAATTTGTAGCATTCAAGCTCAATTAGTTAAAGTAGCAAAAATATTATTGATCGAATATAATTGAATGCTTAATTTTTATAAATTTTTAGTCATTAAATTAACTAGCAAACTTTTGAAAAGGAAATTTGATTGTTTGAATGAACCAAAAAAAAAAAATTACATTGAAATTTAGGAATTTAATAAAATAGCTAAATCATCGCTCTGTTCAATAAAAGTGTGAAGGCAATAGAAACGAAAAATATTTTTTATCAATATTTTTCTCGACTAATATTCTATCAAAAGAGTTATTCATAATTCAATCCATGTTTCTTTTAACAACTTAATTTAACAAATTAAATGTTAATCTGCATCAACTAATGTAATCATATTCAATGCAATTTTTTCTTTCTAATTACATTTGACAGCTTAAGTATTTTGTCTTATTCGAGTTCATAAAATTAAAAAATAAAAGATAAACAAAATAAATAAGCTGGTCAGTTTTCGATCTTTATACAAAACTAAACTTTATTTACACCTTTGAATACAAGAATTTATTATTGAAAAAGTCTTTAAATAGTTTCGAGTTGTTTTTGATTTGATTAGTTTACTTTTATCAGAATTTATCTAATTGGATGTGAAACGAACCATTCAATTTTTAATTAGTTACATTTCACTATTTCAATTTTTTTAGAAGCATTTTCAATTTGAATTTGATTTTTATTTATTCAATATTTAAAATATGTAATAAATGGATTTTTTTTTCACTACTTTATTGTCAAAATTTTTTAATTATTTTATTTTT
>BLXL01003267.1:0-10777 GCA_023170135.1 Acarapis woodi | reverse complement strand
GATATAAGTTTAAGATCTTTCATTTGTAAAAAAAGCCATTATTTTTAATTTTTACGATTATGAAAAAAATTCTTAGGTTCAAACAAAAGAATGCTAAAAAAATAAACATGTGCGAATTTAAATGTGAAACCTGAGATGGAATCGAAGCGGAAATTAAGTAATTAAATTTTTTTTTTCAAGCCCAGAACTTAATAATGTGTGGAACTTATTTTTTCTATTTTTGTAAAACAAAATATTTTTTTTGCAATCTTGATCAGAATTAATGTGAAACAAAAAGATTTGTGTTAATTTATAAAATGTCAAGGAAATAAATGGGAATAATTTCAGCCAAAAAGAAATTAGAGAATAGTAAATATAAAATATCAGCAAAATCTGATCAGAAAAGATATGACATCTAAAATTATTAAGTAACCTATTTGAAAAAGTAGTTATATAACTGACTAAATAACAAAGAAGGAGCAAAACTCTGTTAAATTTATTCACTATTTATAATGCTAGAAATGATAGTGTTCTAGATAGTTGGTAGAATAATTGAAATCAAATAAAAGATAAAAAAAAAGCTTGATAAATATATTTAATGCATATAATTTTTTGACTTTTTGTAGAATTAAAAGAAATAGCAATTAATATGAAGGATAAATTTCAAATTTTAGAACAACAAAATTAAATGTCTTAATAGGTGATAAAAAGTAATAAGTAAACTCAAAGAGCAGCATTTAATAGAAGAAAAAATTATTCCGACAACTAGTTGCTAGCCTCAAAATGAACAATAATGAAATTAATTCTCATTTCGAAAATTAAAGGGAAATATATTGAACTTTATGAAACTAAAAAAAATTCTTGATCTCGAAGGTAATTTTGTTACGAAAATTTGAATTAAGAATGCCGATCTTGATTGTATATTGAAATATAGTTGGAGAATTTAATTTACTATATAAAATTTAATAATCACAAAAACAAAAAGTGGTTAGATATGCAGACATGAAACTTAGAAGATGAGAAAATGAATACAGAATTGAATCATATTGTAAACTATTAAGGCAAGAGAAATCAGAAAATAATGACTTAAAAAGTTTAGTGTTACTAAAATAAAAAGACACAAGCATTGAAAGAACTTCGGAAATAAAAATATGTGCATTTTCGAAGAATTGTCAATCTCTTTGAATAGTGACCATGATTATTTTTTAGTTTATAATATTATTTTTTATAATTATATTAATTCCAAAAAAATTCATTCGTTTTCTTTTGAATAATAAAAATAATTTTTGAATTTTTATTTTTTTCGCTTAATTTTTATCCTTTATTTCAAATATATATTTGGTTTTAATCTAATTTATTTTTTACGATTTTTTAGTCGGTTTTTAAAAGAAAAAGATTAGAATTTTTTTTTCGCAAGGGAATAAAAAAGATCTCTAAAATGATCTCAAAATTTATTGTTATTTGATGCAATTATCTGTTATTTATACAAAAAATATTTATGTCGAATTTAGAAAAAAAAAAAAAAATTATTTTAAAATAATAAGTTTACATATGATATAATGATTTTTTATAAATTCATATTTTAAAATTACAATTTAAATAAATCAAATTTCAAATTCAAATCAAAAGTAATCAATAAAGAAAAATTTTTTACAAGGTATAATTTTTACATTTCATTTAGGTAAAAATTGACTATCACTTTATAAAGGTTTAAATTTATTAATTATAAATGATTTTTTTTATGAGAATGAAAATAAAATATAAAACTTAATTATTGATCAACGTTTCGCTTTTAAAGGATTTGTATCTCCTATAAAACCTATAAATAAAATGTTTAAAATAATAAAAATGTAATCGACAATCAAAATATTGAACACTTATATAATTTCATATTAGTTGTTTATCTTAAATTTATTTATTTTCATTCCATCAAAAATCATCAATAAAAATTCATATTAAAAATGAGTAATCGACATTTTGAAATTATAAACTCTTTATTTTTCTTTTGATTTTTAAATGTAACAAAATTGTACGTTTGTTCCAGAATTTTAATGCTTTGTTTCTTTCAATCTGTAATTTTGAATTTTTCGATATGAATGATAAATTTATAGTTATTATTAATAGGTCAAATTATCTATAAATAATAAATCAAAAATTTTTTAAATATCGGAAAAATTTAACTAAACTTTTTAAAATTTTCTTCCAAATATTTTTAATTTTTTACGTTTTAAGCAAAGAATCTTTTTTAATTTTTTTGCGATTATTTTTTGATATAATAATCAAACTTAAGTGTAAATATTTTCACACCATTTTGTAACAACTTTCTCGGATAAGAAAATTTTTTTAATATTAGAAAAAGAAAATTTCGGCGAAAAATAATTATCAATAGAGATAAATTTTTTTTTGGGAATTAAAAAAACTGATTTTTTTTCATATTTAGATTTTGATTTACACAGATTATGGTGAATAAATTTTTTTTGAAATTTCATCAATTTATATGAAAAAGATTCATATTGTAAGGATTAAAAATTTTTCGCATGTTTCTAGAATTTTCAAGGTTCCGAATTTATTCTCAATTTGATGGAAAAATTCTATCAAGTATTTCCTTCAGCAAAATTATAAAGAGCATTAACAAATTATAATTAAATTTTCTCTTAAAAGTTGTTTTTAGAATAATTATAATTAATTAGTGATAAAAATTAATAGTATTAACTACTATATAAATATTATTTTTTCTTAAAAAAAGAAAATTAATTTAGCATGACGATTTGTCAAAAAAAAAAATCTGTTTAGATTATAGCTATTTTTTAAATATACAATAAATATAAATTTACCTGTATTTAAATTCGGCTTACCAAAGCCAGCAACACCTCTGGAATAAGCAGGTCGATAGATGGTTGCAAATAGAATCGCAGTGCAAAAGATCAGATTACTCATTAGTCAATACTGAATGATGAGAATCTGATTTAGTTATCCTGTCGGGCATTTAAAAAAAATTTACAAAAAAAAGCAAAAAACTTGATCACGATACAATTCACGAGTTATTAAATTTTCTTAAGTTTTCAATAATTCAGTATTTTTTTCAACCAACAAAAGACTTAAAATCTTCAAATCACAATTAATAATAGCCCAATAAGTATATTTTGAATTCCGAAATTTGTCAATTGTAATAATTAAAATTTCGAATGTTAAATGAATTCTTTTAAAAGAAAATATTGATTGACAATTTTAAAGCGGTGAAAAAAAAAATTTATATAAGATTTTTAAATTTCTAATAATTTCGTTGATTTTCTTTTATTAGTCTAGGCACTAAGCTATTCTATTAAATAGAGAGATAAATAAACAAAAAATAAAAGTATTAAGATAAGCTAATTGATAATAGAACAATTGATTCTATGAATTAGTGATAAACCACAATTAGAACATTTAGAAGATCAAATAAATTCAATTGAAAATGAATCAAATATAAACAAGTTATAAGACCATATCAAATCGGAAATGAGCTAATTAATTTTATAATTTCAATGCGATCTAACTTTACTTGATTTGAAGGGAAACGAAATTAATATACCAAGTGAAAACAATGTAAATGATAAAAAATCGAAATACATCTTGTTTGCTAGCCCAAGTCTATCTGATTAAAAGAGAATTCGAACACATTATCCACATAAAACTGAAACCTTCAACTGTCTAAAAAAATCTTTATTCGGCGCATAGACCAAATAGAAGCATCTCAATGAATCTGATTTCTTTGCAGGGTAATTTTAATTGATCTAGTACTTAAATCTCTACTGCCCTCTCTGAATTATAATATGCAGTTTTCATAATTTATTGTATTTCCTGTATTTTTAGCTTGAATACAGGTTAAAACTTTTTCTGGATATTATATTTTGATAAATGTTCTGAGCCAAAAAATTTGTATCACATTTTTGAAATGATTATAGCTGAGTTTTTTCTTTTATTTATATTAAAATTTGAACGTTATGTAATTGAATTTTTATGTTTTTTTTTGTTCATGAAAAAAGTACCTACGAATTTTCAAATTATGTGGCTCGTAAATTTTAATTAGAAATTTAAAATTTCGTACACTTGAATTTTTGTTGTATAACTACTTTGAAATTATTCTTTTCATTAATTTCCGGTTATTTCTATTTGCTCTTATATTTTTAAAATTTATAATTTAATTCTAGGAGTTTTTCCTAAAAAAATCCAAATTAGTGGATTAGTTAGTATTCCTATATTTTATTTAAAAAGCAGAATCATCAGTTTCTAATCTTTTAGCATGCAAATTGATACTCTAGTTTAAAAATCGAAATCTTCACAATAAAAAATTTATTTAAAAAGTAAAGATTATTTTATGCTTTGGTGCAAAACAATAAAACTCATCGAGCTTAAAATCTCACGGTTTAATCTATTTTATTAGTGTTTTAAATTCGAAATTGTGGATTAAATTTAGTATTAAAAATCGCTAATATAAAAAGTATAAAAGTTTTATATAAAAAAAATAAATCTGACATACAATGCGATCTTGATAATATTTCTAATGGAAGGTTTTTTCAAAATTTTTTTTCATTAAGATTATGTGTATATAATAACATAATAATCTACATTAATGAAAGACAATTTTTAATGGATGATATTTAAGATTCTAAATTAAAATTATTCATCTGTTTTCAAATGTAGTATATAATTACACAGTGTTTTTTTTAAGAAAAAATTTTAAAAGCATTTGAAAATTTGAATTCATCAGGGGCCATTTAAAAAAAAATTTTATAGTGAAGTTACCAAAATTAAAACTGTAATCATAGGATTTATTTTGATATAGCATGAATAGGTAATTTATGAGAGAAAAAAAGACTAAAATTTTTAAAAATAAGATTTATAAAATTTTACGAAATTCTTATTTATAAATTGAAATAAACATGGAAAAAATTCTAAAATCTTGCAGATTTTTTTTATTGTTTAAATAATTAGAATTCTATAATATAAAATTAGATTTCAAATTAAATTGATTACGTGTTTCATTTCTCTATTCGTTTTTCTTATAAATAGTAAATCCTTTTGGGTTATTAGATTTATCCGAAGGCGTATAAAACATGATTAAGAAATTTTAAAAGATTAGATTGATTTAATTTATTACAGGTTTTACTAAGTGCTTTTTAAACCTAAAGTAATTTCACACGCTTAATTTGATACTTTAGTCATTTTTAATTGACCATTTTCAATAAATTGCTCTAAATTCTTTTTTTATTGTTTATTTAGTCTTTTGAAGTTTAAATAATTACACATTCATTTACACTGTTCTTAAAAATATTCTAAATCAAAATAATTCAAATTAATAATTTTATTGTCTTGAGGTCGAATTATTATCTCATTTAATAAAATAATCTGTAGTATTTTTTTTTGTGAACGAAACGAGTTGATGAACTTAGAATGTGATAAAATCTGTTATATATATATCTATCAATTCACTGTTGACATCACCATATTCGGATTAACGATTGGAAAATATATAAATAGAAAGATTTATTATTTAGGGTAAAATGAGATTATAGACAGGTATCAAAAGTATCACGGAATCTTAATAATATTATTGCAAAAAGATTTCCTTTTCTAGCAAATCATTGCTGTGTGATTATGATGTAAAGTGTAAATTTAACATGACAGAAAAAATATCAAATATCATAACATCTAAAAAATTAAAAATCAGATATATTTTATTATTAAATTCTTAGTGTTTTTGAAAGTCAAAATTAACATTTATAAAATAAATCATCTAATTATACACGCTATGTGATGTAAATTTTTGATCAAAAACAATACAGATCACATTATTTTAAAAGAGATCAGCAGATAAAGAGATAATCAAATATATTTCAAACAACTAAGTAATTAGTCAATTAATAATTTATTAAAAAAAATTCAATGAAAATTTGAAATTCATATTTTTTGTCACCGTATACACATTATATAACAATAAATAATAAAATTTGATTTTTGAAATTTCTTGAGAACAAGAAAACAATGCAAAAAATCTTATTGTTTCTAATAAATTGCTCGATTTTTATCTCTAAAATATCAGATTTTTTTTATTATCTTAATAAAAAGTGTAATTAAAATCATTATATTAAATTAATTTAAATTATTAAATGAAATATTTACTCATTTTCTAATTAATAAGAAAAAGTGAATGCTTGAATTAAGGATTCGAGAATGGATAATATTTTAATATTTTTGAATTTGATTGGAAAAAAATTAAGTGATAAGTACGAATTTCACTGTTCTGAAAATATCAAAAATTATCAATTTAAGTTAAAATTTTTTGAATTAGTGATCATATAATAAAAACAAAAATAAATGATTTCTTTTTTCAATATTCAAGATAATCATGAAAATTACCTTGACCGATTTTTGACTTTCCAAATGGTCTTTCAAAATTTAAATCAATTTTATTGTTTAAATTAAATTTCAATTTTTTATTATCAAAAAGCCTTTTGAGTTTGACATAAAAATTTATTTCATTTATTGTTGATTTTCCCAAATCTTAATTTCCATTTTGTATATATTATTTCAAAAAACCAAAATATATATTTTGCTGAGATGATTTTTGTAAATTTTCGAGTGAGTAGTATAGGCTATTTAGTATGTGAGCTTATGATTTATCTAATTATATTTTTTTGAAGAAACTTTAGTCAATAGTGGGAAAATTTAAACAAAAATGTCTATTTGATGATTACTAGAAAGCTAGAAATCTTATTCCTAATCAATTTAAAATTCACATTTGGTTTTTTTTTTCAAATAAAAATAAAAATTTTTAAGTCAATAAAAAAATGAATAAATTAAAGTGCCAATAATTTTCTAAATTTTTTTTCTAATTGCAATGACAAGGTTATTTTTGTGTTTACTAAGAAAATTTTGTTAAAAACTAGTAGCTGAATATTAACTCGCGTTAAAAAAGAAATTTAAATATATTTGTATGCTTAAAATTTAGTATTTAAGTCATTTATAGAAAACAAAAATATATTTAAATTTTTTATTGTCTTCATTTAATAATATTGAGTACATATAAATATTAAAGAATGTATTAAAAAAAATGATTTCATTTCACAGATGATATTCGATTGTGGATTTTTTTTCTAGACTTTTTGGAAGCAAAAAAAATTGAGATTAATTAGACACAACATAAATACACAAATCAAGATCGAAACAGTAATAAATTTTTTTCAACTTTCTCATAAACAACTTAATCAACATAAGTCATTTCTCTGGAATTATTTCAGGTTAAATTTCTACAAAATTTTTAGAAAGATTTGTCAAAAAAATAAATTGATTAAAAAGTAAACATCAATAAAAATAAATAAAAAAAGAGAAAAATAAAAGCTTTCCAAGAAAAATTTGGAATTAAATATTAAAAATTTTTTTAAATTGAAAAAAAAAATTAGCTAAATTATAAGTCACGTCTTAAATAAAAGAATATCCTGTAACGAGAGTTCTCAATTTTTTCTGATTTGATAGATCAAAAAAATATTTAATTTAAAACGACATTTTAAAATAAATTTTTGTGATTTCAAACTATTATTTCAATAAATTTGATTCTTTTTATAAATTCCTAAAATTTATGCAGTAAAAAATTAGCGATTTTTCAAAAAGATTTTATTAACTTATACTGAATTTTGTAAAATTCAATTAATTTTTTTAGTCCGAGACTAGCATGATTTTTCAAACTAAATTTGTATCAACTTGATAATATAATTTTACGAGTCGAAATGCTACATGAAAAACAAATTCAAATCTTTGATATTTATTAGCTAAATTTATCATAAATTTAACGAATCTCTATTCAAACTATTTTTTTTAAATAACTTATCCGATTTGCACCCTATTAAAATTTTTAGCAATTTAGGAATTTTATGGAACGATGAACTCAAATTTTTTTTCCTCGAACTTTAGCGAATGTAATTTATTTTATTTTTAATGATTTGTTTTAATTATTAATTAAATATGATGATTATAATTGTTTTTATTTAGAAAAATATAGTTCATTTGTAAAGTTCAAATTTTTTTAAATTCAACGAGCAAAATATAAAAAAAATAATTAATTTTAATTAATAACTTGTCTTAAAATATGAAATGAAATATTTTAGTTTTCAATAATATATTTACCTTTAAATTATCATTGCAAAAACTTATAACAATAAAAGAAACATTTCTCGATGCAAGCAAAAATTTATCTTCAAAATAAATAGCCTAATTTTATCAATAGCTGTAATTATTCAATTGAATATTTTTGAATATTCTTGATTTTTAAGTATCTATTCCATTATTATATTATATAAATATTTTTTAATGATTTTTGAATAAAAATTTCTCTCGTTTTTTTTTTATTTACCAGAATGTTTAAATTATTTGCTAATAAACAAGTGATAAATTTAATAGGATGTGTTATGAAAAATATTCAAAATATAGATATATTTTTATTCACTCAACTTTTGAACATACAGTTTCTGAAATTAATGTCTACTATCAGAATTAGGTTTGATAAATTTTCGATATATATTTTAATAATACTATATAAATAGTCTAAATTATTCGACCGATATATTTTTTAAGTTACTAAATATCATAGATGCATTTGATGATATAATTTTCAATTCTCGTTTACATAATATATCGAAATTGCATTATTTTTGAATTGTTATTGTTCAAAATTAATTTTGAAATAAAAAAATTTATTGGATTTCATATTCTTTCGATACTCTAATTTGATTCATTTTACCCTTGATAATTTCTGATTATTCTCAAAATTATAGTTTAAATTAAAAATTTTATAAATTTAATTTAAAAAATTTATTGCAGATGTATAGTCTGAATATTTATTCAAATTGAGATCGAGGAATTTTGAGCGCTTGTCAAAAAATTTTATGGTCAGGTAAATTATATTATTGTGCTCAGCTAAAATAAATTTTATCATAAGAATTTTCGTGTTAAAAATTTTTAATATATCAAAGTTCACGCTGGAGATGAATTTGCCGAAAAAATATATTTTATTAAATATATATTATATATGTGAAATTCTCTTATTGTATAGAAAGTTTCTCTTAAAAAAATTCAACTGTAAATAACTCTTTTGGAAATTTAAATCAAATTCATATTTTAAATCATGATTAAATGTTGACATTATTAAAAATTTCGAAAACAATCAAAATGAGTTATATGAACTTTTATAAATTTTTAAAAAATGTTTACAAATTCTCAAAAAAAGAAAATATTTTCTTTCAACTTGAATTCATTGAAAAAGAATTTTTATTATGAATTGTAAAATAAAATGTTAAACAACTTTTACGATTTCTTGCTCTTAAATATCTTTTTCGATATTACCTTATTTGTGAAGAATTTTTTGCATCATAAGATAAAAAAAAAAATTTAGTAAAAGACATTAAATTGATTTGAAGTATATGTATTTTCAAAATTTTTTTTTTATCTAATCTAATTTTATTATTTATTTTTTTTATATTCTTAAATGTTGAATAAAAAAAATCTCATAAGCTTTGAAATTTCGAAATTTTTTTCTTTAAAATTTTATTCTTTGTAGCAATAAAAATTTTCAAAAAATTTTTACAGAAGTTTGACACCATGAATTCAAAAATAGAAGTCGACTAAATTTTTAATTTTACAGGATCGAACAAAAAAATCAAGATTTATTAATAATAGAATTAAATACAAAAAAAAATTGATGAGCATTTTAAGTTTTCAAGTATTTTGAGTTTTGTGAAGAAAATCATTGATAACTACAATTTTTGATTTTCTAATTATTTGCTACTTATTAATTGATTCTTTCAAGTAACATATGGTAAACGTTTTTTGTTTATCTCAAAATTTTCTAAAATTTATGCTGCTCACAAATATTGAACGCAAATTTTAGTGTACAAATTTTTCCCTTAATCAAAGGGTTATAAAAAGAAAAATTTTTTGACATCATTTTTTCCAGTAACTAAATATGAAAATGAATGAATTTTTACATTTTTATTCGAAATACATGTACATTCTGCGCTTACCTAGATAAAATTTAAGCCATATATTTTTATCAAAGTGAAAAATGTATTTTAATTAGACATTCAGTTTTGTTCCGAAATGGAAAAAGTGAAAAATTATGAATCCGATTCATTGATAAAATTTTTTTTTGATCGTTTTTCAGGATCATTTAATTTGTTCTATTTCCAACTTATTTCTCAAATCAAAATTTAACTTCGAAATTTCTGACTAATTTAATAAATTATCTAATTTTAAATCTTGCTGATTCATTAAAATATGTATTCTTAAATTTAAAATATTTCTTATATTATACTATAAAAAAAATTCGATTCTGGAGCCGAAATACAAGCGAAAATTTCACTAAAATGCGCATTGCAGAAATATTAATTAATTTGAAAAAAATTGAGGAAATATTATCATCTCTCTTAATTTTCTAGACTATTGATAAAAGGAAAATAAAAACTTTATTAAATTTTTAATGTGATAGCTATTTAGAATTTAATCTAATTTCTAATAGAAATTAAATTCTAGATTTATCATTTGAAATATAAAAAGAATTTGAATATTTATTTAGAATATTATGATATTCAGGATACCGTAAAGTTTAATAAGTAATTTAATAGTCATATAGTAAAATATATACAATAAATTTAATTAGTTTATAATGATTCGCTTTGATATTATTACATCTTACTTTTTAATTTTTTGAAAATTTTTTTCTAAACTTGTTAAAATTTTAATTTAGAATCTTAAATATCATTAATTA
>BLXL01003264.1:0-23279 GCA_023170135.1 Acarapis woodi | reverse complement strand
AAATGATTTAATCGCTCAATTTTACCTTATTAAACGAAATAAAAACTTGAAACGCAATTTTTAGAATATGTATATGTGTCAAATATTTAACAAGTATTTGTTCTGAAATAGTTAAAATAAGATGCTCAAACGACCATATCTTAATAATTAATTTTGCCACATCTTTTTTTGTGAATGTTTTCATCAAATCCTTTTTAGAATAAATGATCATTTTTTCCTTACATATAAAATTATTCAGGATTTTGAAATTAAATTTAAAAAAAAAACGCGCTCTTTATTATTTAAAATTCTTAAATTTGCCTCTTTGTTTATAGTTATTTACTGGACCGTTAGGGTGTCTTTCAGTTTACTATCATATTTTTAAATTTATTTGAATTATATTAAAAAAATAAAACTGAATTATCATTTGAAGATTTACAGAAAATAAGTGAATATCATCAAAATGGCTGAACGAAGGTAAATCATTTTACAAAGAATTTATCAAAAAATTATCTATTTTGGTTTTTTTTACCCATTTCAGATCTGAATTGATTTGTCGTGTTAAATATTGTAATAATCTTCCTGACATACCATTTGATCCAAAGTTCATCACCTATCCTTTTGATTCGAACCGTTTTGTTCAATATAAGCCGACTTCACTTGAAAAAAATTACAAACATGATCTTTTAACCGAACACGATTTAGGTGTTGAAATTGATTTAATAAATCCGGAAACTTATCATGTCCCTCCTGAAATGCAAGGTCATTTATCTCTTGAGCCAGAAGATGAGAAATTATTAGAAGAAGAAGCGATCACACCACAAAATACAAAACGTTCATTAAATCATCATAAAGCTGTTCCTTGGCTCAAAAAAACTGAATATATTTCGACTGAATTCAATCGATATGGTGCATCGAGTGAAAAAAATGAGACTAAAGTAGGTTACAAAATGAAAAAAGAATTAAAAGATGATAATTTATATTTAGATCGAGAAAGTCAAATAGGAGCAATAGATAAGACATTTGAAGAAGCTAAGAAACCAATCAAAGAACATCATAACAAAAAAGGTGTCACTCCAGTTGAGATATTGCCTGTACTACCTGATTTCGATTTATGGAAGTATCCATTCGCTCAAGTACAATTTGATAGTGATCCTGCAGCTTCAGATCAAGTTGAGTTAATGAGTCAAGCAATGATTCGTGGTGTAATGGACGAATCAGGTGAACAATTTGTGGCTTATTTTTTACCAACAGAAGAGACAATGAATAAGCGTAAAGTAGATGAACTGGAGAACCGAGAATATCTAGAAGAATGTGAATATGAGTACAAAATGGCACGTGAATATAATTGGAATGTTAAAAGCAAAGCAATTCAGGGTTACGAAGAGAATTATTTTTTTGTGTTTAGAGATAATTGTATGGTATATAATGAGCTCGAAACTAGAGTTCGATTAACAAAGCGCAGGGCGAAAGCAGGCACACATCAAACAAATTCAAAATTAATTGTAAAACATCGACCTTTAAATGATGTTGAATTGAAGCAACAAGAGTTACGTTTAAAGAGTTTACAACCGCCAAATGAAGATGAAGAAGAAGAAGAGAATGAAGCATCTAATCTAGAAATGACAGAAGAAGGTGATCAAGCAAACAAAACTGATAAAGAAAGTCATGAAGACAATGATACTAGATTAAATTCTAAGAATGGGAAATCTATAAGCAATGGCGGTATTAAAGATGAATCAAGTAGCAGTAGTTCAGAAGAAAGTTCGGATGATGACAAAAAGGGTAGTTCAAGTAGCTCTTCAGATTCAGAATAGCGTAACTTAGATAATCAGCGATTATTAATCATTTTAATCTCAAATTTCACTGTATCAAATCCATCATCATTTAATAATAGCTAAAATAAATTTCGATTTTTAAAGTAGACAAATTCAGTTTGTTTTTTTATCTCGATATTATTTTAATCACTATTAAGAAATGGTCCCTGTTTATTAATTTGTGTGTTTTTATTTTACAAAATAATGAATGTTACTCGATAAAATTTTGACGGATGAATCTTTTCAGAGTTTCGACGTGTCCCTTTAGTATTAAAAAAAAATTTGTTTTCAATCAAAAGTTATTTTCGCGAATGTAAACAATAAGTGTGAATGAAGTTGAAAGAAAAAATAGAAAAAGTCACATAAGGAATGTTTATCAAAGGCATTTTATTTTGATTTCATCACCGATACAAAATTATCAAATCTTCGTAATTGAATTATAAAACATGACTAAACAAATCCTAAACTCATCTAATCTTGTTGATAAAAAGGTAATAATTTGTAAATGCCAATTAATTCATTAATTAATGTGTTGCCTTTAACTATAAATGCATTTGAAAGGAAAATCTAAGAATTATACAATGATTCGTTAAAAATATTTTTTCCCTTCAAATACAGTTTAGATAATTCAGTTAACTGTTTTTTAACATCTTTTTATATTCAAATTTGATAAAATTGATAACAATTATTGTAAATCATTTGTTTTTTTAATCAGTCTGATTTTCTTCAAATATGAGCATATTAAATTTGTTAGCACATCATATAATTTGAATTAATAATTAAGACAAAGCGACAATTATTTTTCAACACATATTTTTGACTCTAAAATTTGAAAAAATTTTAAGTTTTCAAAAGTAGATGACAAAATGAATTTCAAGTTTAGCATTGATTTAATGCCTATCCATTATTTAAAAATATATGAATTTGTCAAAAATATAAATTGACTTGATTATATCTCATGCACTTATAAAAATGCTTTTAAAGAAAGGGTAAAAAAAATTAATTTGTTATCGGTCAAAAAATAAAAAAATACATACTGAAGTTGTCTGTAATCACGTAGAGGGATGCAATTTTTTATTTCTTTTCAATTATTTTATCAATATATTTTGATTCAATTGAACTAATATTATTTAATTAGTAATGATTTAGTTGTGTTGTAGTTGACGATTCGAATAAACAGATTCAAGTTGATTGATAATTTTGAAAAATAACATCACACGTTTATGCAAACGATTGTTGCTTTTGTAATAATCTGAGAAAAATTAATGAGCTTTAGTTTTCTGACTTGTAATAATACTTATTTAAATTATTCAACTTATTATTTCTATTTATCATCTTCATTCACTTCCTCTAACTTACTGATAATTCATTTAACTACAATTATTAAATATGCAATCACTAAATTAAAAATTACTTTTATAATGTAAAATAATTAAAAAAAAAAATGGAAAAAATTGGTGCATTATACTCGAATTTGCAAATTTGCTATCTGAGCACAAGTTCAAAATTAATTTTCAAAATAGAAAGTCTACGAGTAAAAAGAATCGTCGAAGGTGAATTTTTGATATTTTTTTAATTAATTATAAAGCGACATTTGATATATTATTTGAATAGAAGAAAAAAAGAAGAAAATCTTCGATTTATTGATTTATGCATTAAATCAATGATTATTTTAGTGAATAATTAAAAGAATTTTATATATATAAATTTTTTAAATCTTACTCAATTTGATCAATGTAATTATCAATAAAACTTTTCAATTTAAACATTATTTTCAACATAACGAATCTTTACTTATATAGAAATAAATTTTTTGTTTTGAAAATATTTTTGATTTTTCTAAAATTTCGAAAAAAAATCCGACGTATTTGTAAAAAATTTGAGCGGTTAAGCAATCTTTTTAGCACTGTACTCTATAATAATCTCATTCAATTTTTTATTATTAATCATATGTAATATTTATCGTTCAAATTAATAACGCCGACATCAACTTTTATCTCATCTCTTATCTTTTTGGAGTTTGTATGTCATTTAATTAGTCAAGATTCTTCAAATTTGTATCTCCTATTGATAATGTCCTATATCTTTTAAGTGTTTACATATGAGATATGTATGAATTCTTTTTTTTTTAAAATTACGTTAATCTTTCAAAAATAATGAAAACAAACATTCTACAACTTACAACAACGGTACATTCGTCCCCCTCATACACCGTGAAAATTTTTTTTGTTGCCCATAAATTTTTTTCTCAAATTTCAAATAAACCTGTTGATTAGAAGGAAAGATGTGGTAAAAATTCAAGATATAAATTGGTTAATTTGAAAATTATTATTTTAGTCTAAATAATTTAGGCCATATTCAAATAATTTTTAGAACAGTACTTAATTACTTGTTTTGAATGAGTGCAGATCTACATTTAAATTTATTGAATGAAATTTTTACCTACGAATACTTATTCCTATTATGAATATTTTTTTTACTTTCAATTTGTTTGAAAATTATAAAAACTTTTAAAATTATCCATGTAATTTTTGCAAAGTTTTGCAGATATATTTTATTTTTAAAAACACTGAATAATAATTTATTATCTTTGAATTATTTCGACAATGAAGATTCGTTATCTGTATTCCACATTGATTAAGCCAAAATTAGAATTAACATTGGCAATTTTCAAGCCTGACATCAGCTCGAATCCGCTAGCGCTCGAAGTAAGATATTATTTCTAATTTTAAAATTAGATGAATTTTATTAAATTAATGTCACTTAATTTTCTTAGTCAATAAGGGAAATCGTTCTCAAAAATGGTTTTTATTTTATCAGAACTAAAAACGTGAAATTGAATAAAAACCAAGCTGGAGAATTTTACAAAGAACATCAAGGCAAGTTTACATAATACAGTCCGTATTCATTTATTTTTATAATTACAAAAATATTATTTATTTTATAAATTATCTTGAACAGGCAAATTTTTTTACGAAAGACTTGTCAACTTTATGTCTAGTGGACCGATAAATTTGCATATTTTATCCAAAGAAAATGCAATATATGATTGGCGTCAATTGATGGGTCCAACAAAAGTATATAAGTAAGAATTATTTTTTGTGTCTGTTTTAAAAAAAATCTAATAAAAAATTTTTGATTAGAGCTCAATACGAGGCACCTGAAAGCATAAGAGCGAAATTCGGTTTAACAGATACTAGAAATGCATGTCATGGATCAGATTCATCAGTAAACGCGCTTAAAGAAATTGAATTTTTCTTTGAAGATTTTGATGTTAATAAATGGTACAATGAAGAAGAACAAATCTTTCGAAATGGAAATGAAATTGTATTTAATGAAGATAAATTAGAACATGAAATTAAATTAAGAAAACTAAGAGCTTTTTATTGAAATGACAAGCAGAATTTTTTTTTAATCAAAGATAAAATCATTTCAAAAATTTTTTTAAAATTAATGTTTGAAATTTTCATTTCATTTAAAGACTTTGTTATAAAAATTTAGAACTTTAATTGAACTTGGTTGATCACTATGTATGTTTGAAATTTAATGAAAATTTTCAAATTTTTATTAATTTCAATCAATTTGTGAACGATTATAATTTTTCTGTATTAAAATATACAATTCATATTAAGTTTTTTATTTGAAATTATAAATCAACAAGCGTATATTCACAATTATTAATTATTTAATTTATAATGAAAACAAAATAATGAATTAAGTTATGAATATCTAGTCCTATACAGTCTTTGTGAAATAATGGGCAAAAATTTCATCTTTTTTACGAATAAAATAATGATCACATTTAAAAAAATATATTATATTATTGACATGTAATAATAGTTAGGTAAATACTTAAGGAAAATTTACATATAAATTTATAATCTTGTAAATATTAATCATTCTTGATAATGATGATCGAAAAAAAGTTGCTAAAAATGTTCAACAAGTCATTCGCTTTAAATGAAATGTTTTATTTTTTAATTTTGCAATCATACTACACAACTATAAAAACAAAGAAAATAATCTTCATATAAATGATACTAATTTGAACTTTTTACGAAAAATAAAGCTAAAAACGAATAATTAAAGAACAACAGATTCCTATTTATTACTTGTAATTATAAGATTTCTATTTTTTTTTTATCATCATCGTCATCATAGAGAATTTTGTTGCTATTATCAATTAAATTGCCGAAAAAAACATTCAAAGTAGTCCCAAAATTATTAGAAATATTTAATTGTGGACTA
Source organism: Acarapis woodi (assembly GCA_023170135.1). Lineage (NCBI taxonomy): Eukaryota > Metazoa > Arthropoda > Arachnida > Trombidiformes > Tarsonemidae > Acarapis > Acarapis woodi. The sequence continues at coordinate 17,235 of BLXL01003264.1, read as the reverse complement.
AAATTTTGTTCCAATTTTCTTAAATCATCTAAACTTTGATGCTTCGGTAAATAAAATGCTATGTTTTGTGTTAATTGTTTTGAGACTTCAAATGCTTTATAACCATCAACAGTCAAATCTTTGAGTAAAAAAATTTTCTTTTTAGTATATGAATAACCACCCCAGGGGGGACTTAAGAAAATAATATCAGGTTTTACACGAAGACAAGGAGCAACTTTTAAATAATCACCACAAATAAAATCACACCGATGTTCTACATTGTATAATTGAGCAATTTTTTTGGCAATATTGACACGTCGAGGACACAAATCGATGCCGATTACAAATGCTTTTTTATTTTGAATAGAAAATTGAATTAAATTACCACCAACTCCACAAAAACCATCAATCAATATAACATAATCTATTTGCTTATTACAATAAACAGCAATTTTTCTAGCGTACTCTTCAGGTGTTATACTATAATACATTTCTTCATCAATCTTGATACCTTGTTTTTCGATAATTGACCATTTACTAAATAAGCCAGAAGTTCGTTTCTTAAATCGATCTATAAATGATTCTTCCGGAGATTTTTCATTTTTCTTAACTGTTCGTTTCCTTTTTTTTTTTGAACGATTATTTGCTGTGAAATTTAAAGGTAAGCCCATTTTTTTCATCAAAATAAGTTCCGATTCATTTTCGAATTTAGAATTACAAAGCCAAGTGTTTCGAAATTTATTACTCAAACACACTTCTTTAGTGTCTCGATTAGTAGCTTCCATCGTTTTTAATGGATAAAATTATTTTACAATCGTCGTCAAAAAAGCTTACATTTAATAGTCGGTTAGCGCAATCTAATAAGTAAATGTTTTTTTTAAATTTTTGTTCTCATCATTAATACAATAAAATTTTTGTTCCTCTTTCAATTGTAATGGATATTTTATTGATATATTTTAAATTTTTTCAAAATATTTTTCTTCTATCTTATATTTTAAAAAACATATGTATAAAAAAGAGATTTACTATTTTCACAAAAAAAAACATTTTTCTATATAGATTGTTTATTTTTATTTTCTCTTTTTTCGGTAAATAATTCACTTTTTTTATAAAAATTTTGCATAAAATTGCTCTTGAAGTAGATAATAAATTTTATTTTATTTTATTTTCTTGGTAAGTTAAAGTTTATTCAATTATTCAATTAATAATCGAATTATTTTAATTTTAGTCGATTGAGATGCCAATTTCATATAATTCAACTGTTTTACTTTATAAAAATCTGCTAAGAGAAGCAAATCGATTTCAATCTTTCATTTTTAGACGTTACTTTATTCGACGAATTAAAGATGCTTTTCGAGAAAACAAATATTTGAATGATAAAATTAAAATTGATAATCTCGTAGCCAAAGGTTACAAAAATTTGGAGATTTTAAAAAGACAAGCATTAATAAGTAACCTCTACAAAACAAATAAAACGATCACTGAGCCTTAATCAAATATTGAATCGATTTTCAAGATCGTTTGATTTGAATTTAAAACGAAGATTCAATCCAGTAATAGGCCCAATAGTTGAAAGCCAACTCAAAATGTAATTCATTTGTCGCTTATTGAACGACTTCATCAGATTGTTCATTAATTTACTTGTTTTACATGGATGTACTATATTTTGTTTTATTAGAATATAATTAAAATTCTAGTTTCATTAAAATTATTTACCTGCAAAATAAGGTTTTTGGAAGATGGGATGCTCCTTTATTGAATAATAATAAATTTAGTAATGTCTTATAAATTTTTTTATTAATTTTGAACTTACGAATTGAGTGATCATTGTGATCAGCTGTTCTTCATTTAAAATTTGATTTTTGAATTGATTGCAAAATTTAGGTATCAATTGCCAAATTTCTTCTATTGTTAACGATTTTCCATCTAAAATTTTTTAAATTAATAAATTAAATTAAATTATTTCTTTTCAAATCTGTTCATACTTGAGAAACAAATTTTAAAATACAAAACCGGTACTGAATAGCTTATATTATACACAATTTGATGTTCAATTAATATCAAATTATCAACTTTAGTCTTACACTTCTTCTCATCTATTTCCTTTAATTCCATACCGCTCAAAATGTCATTTTTAGCTATTTGGGAATCTACTTTCACTAATGATTTTCTTATCAAGACTAATCCACCGATTTCATTCTAATTGATAAAAGAAATTTTTTATGAATTTTATAAGATTTTTTTTCAAATTTTAATTAGAAAAACAGAACAAACATGAAATTTCTCTATTTTCCAAGTAACATTCTCTTCGGGATACTGATTCGCCAACTCTTCGAACTTGTATAATGCATCAACAAAACTTTTGTAATCTAATGTTCCGTCATTTCGTATATTATCCATACCTATGATTATAAATAGAACGACAATAAATTTTTTTTATGATGTTAAATTTTAAATAATTCATAAGAAGTTATTGCAATCGTAAAAAAAAATCAGCAAATTATTGAAATATCAGATTTTGAATTATCAAATCGAGCTAAATTTTTAATATTATATAGATTGAAATTTGAAAAATTACCATATATTTGCAATCGCATAAGTTTTTATAAATTTCTTGTTTGTAAAATGTGTTCAGAATTCATTAATAATAAATTTAATAAATTAGTTTGCAATCTCTGTAAAACATCTGTTGAGCTTATTTTTTTCATCTAATTAAGTGCTATTATTTGAAAATTTTACGCATTATTTAAAATAACCGCCTAAGATTCTGTGTAGCATTTATTGCGTGTGTAAATGCGCAAGGTCAAGCAACAATGACTTAAGATGTCTCATTAAATTATATAATCTTAAAACTGATTTAGATTTTAGTTATTCAAAAAATAATCTTTGATTGGAATGAGCGATCATAAAAACTTTTAAAATTTTAAATGAACAATTTTTACTTTTGAATATAACGCTTGCAGGTCATTTTTTAAAATTATAAGAAAAAAAAAAAATTTATAGGCTAATCTAATTTGAGTTTTAATTCAATACTTGAAAAATAGCTGGAAATATTTAAAAAACATTTTTCCAGAAAAATTTCGAACACAGATTTTGAAATCGCATACATTGAGAAGAGCAGAAAAACTTTTTCCCACGAACTGAACAAAAAAAAAAAATTAAGGCACGACATTTTTTTTTTCAAAATTTAATTTAAAATGTTGCATGGTGGAAAACTTTCAATTACTTACCTAAAATAAATTAATTATCTTATTGTAATTGGATTGATAAAAGATGATCTTAGACTAAAAAGAATTAAAATCAAATTCGAAATATCAGATTTATATTAAAAATACTCTTCAGTTTGTGACGTGTCAAAGATTCTGTTCTTTATCAATAAAAAAGTTTGTTTATAAACGAAAAGACTATAAAAAATTAAATGATAAATAAATTTGAAAAAGACGATTGTTTTATTTAATGATTTTAAAGTGAAAAAAAAAAATGATAAATAACAAAATAGATTGCTTTTGTAATATTAGAATAGTGATAAAAACTAAAGAAAAACACAATTTGTCTTTAGGATCTTTTTTAATTTATATGCTATTGATTATTCACCCTTCATGTCAGACTAAAAGTTTTGGCTATTAAAAAATCAATGTAAACACAAACTTTAATTTGAGGAAAAAATGTGTGAATTTTCATTTCTCCAAATGTAATTAATCTATATAAAATTATTATATAGGCCTGAAAATAATTCAAATGTTCTTAACACACAATAACAAGGTATCAAGACAAAAGACAAGAGTTCATGGATAAAGTTTTAAACAATCGAAAAATTAATAGAAAAATTAATTTAGTTACTTCTAAAATAAAGAAGCAAAATATAAAATTTTTAGTAAAATACCAAAATAAAAAAATGCATATAAAATGCTAAAATGAAACCACATAAGTTCTGAAGAACCAAATAATCGCACACACATAGTGAATGGCCTGTTTATTGAACATACGAATGACTATCACATGTGATACAGTGCACTGTATATGGAATAAGTCTATATATTTTAGACATCCATCGCATTAGAGAAAATGTGTTGAATTGCCATTCTTGTAGAGCGGTAGTGTAAAGAAAATGAAAGGAATGGAGAGAAATACAATTTTTTTGTATGTGTGATTCAAAAAAAAAAAAGAGAGTTTTAATCATCTCATATATATAGATGCAAAGAGTGAGTGAACAAAACTTTTTTTTTTTATTTTTGGATTTTTTGAGCGAAAAAAAAAGAGAAAAAGAAAATGTTTCTTGTGCCTGCAAAAAATCGTTTTTTCTCTTTCTCTCTTTATTTTTGTTCTTCACTGTGTGAGTGTTTTAACGTGATTTTATCAACTGTCAATTTAATGTAGATCGAAAGTGTTTATTGAATCGGTCAAATTCATTGAATTCAGACCATCATTGAATATTATTTACTTGAGGTTTTAAATTATGTATATTGAAATTATTCATAAAAATAAAAATACGGTTTTGTTTTGATTTTTTTTGAATTCAAAGAAAAAAAAATTTATGTTCACATTTTTTGTTTTTAAAAACAAGGAAGATAGAAAAAAAGTCTCGTAATTCAAAGAATTGATCGAAATTTCGACTTAATTTGTGGTCGAATTTTCAATCATCAGATCAAATAAGATTTTATTCAAGTAATTAAGGTTAAGATAAAAAAAGATTTATCATATGTTAGTATAATTAAAGTAGAAAATTTTGAATATTTATGTAAATGAGATGTGTATTCAGACGTAGTATTTCAAAGATTTCAAGTACAAGTCTACCTAATTTCATTGTGTAGTAACTATTTCAACCATTTGAATTTCAATATTATTCATGATATCATCAAAAATCAGGTGCTTATCAACATTCAATTATTTAAATAATTTCTAGATGATCTCTAGTGAATGTCATATGGTATTAAATAATACTTAAAAAAGATGTTAATTTATAATTAAATAGAACTTGAATCACCTCATTACGACAACTAAATTACATATATTTAGAATTTATTTATTAAGTTCATCTTGCACGAATATAGCAAATTATAATCTTGAGACGCAAAATGTATAGTTCAAAAACAAAAGGTTCTGCAGTGCCAAGTGATGCAATGGCTCGTGAGAAACTTATGATCTACGTTTACGAATACTTGAAACTTACAGGTGCACCACAAGCAGCTGATACATTCTTAAAGTAAGTCAGGTTTTTTTCGAAAAGAGAAATCAATTGGCTGATCTACAAATTTACTTTTTTATCATCATTTCATTGTAATGAAATCGAATAGGGAAGTGCGGTTCGATAAACAAGTTAATTTAAATAATGAACCACCTGGTTTTTTATTTAGTTGGTGGTCGATTTTTTGGGATCTTTATTCAAGTGCACCTGAACGTCGCAATCACAATCCACACAGTGAGGAAGCAAAAGCATTTCATGAATATAATTTTACCAATGGTCAACAGAATAATGGTCAAATGTATATGAATGGAATGCAACATGTAATTTTTCTTTTTTCTTTTTTTTTTTTTTATATTCATTATCTTATCAATTTCATTATTTTTTTTTTAGAATTCGAATGCTCCTAGTCCATTAGGTATGCCAAATGATGTCGCAATGGGTCCTGTTCCTGGTATGCCAAGCGCCGGTAATCCTCCTGGTTTCTTTCCTGTATGCATCATATGAATTATCAAACGTTATGAACATTTTATTAATATATATTTATATCTCATTTAGAATTCACATATGAGACCATCACAACCCATCAATCAGCCGTCCCCTCACTCTCAAATGTTACAAAATCAGGTAATTATCACTTATTTTGTTTATTTTTATGTATATTTTTCGTTATTCACCACAAGATTTTACATTAAGTAATTTCATGCTCAAATCTATTTTATTCGTTCAAAAGGTTAGATTTATTCGAAATTATATTTTATATAATATTTGTCTTGAATAAATCTATTGTTTACGAAGATCAATTAGATTTTTATAGCTTTTGCTATGTTAGGGAATTTTTTTTATTATTATTAATTAAGCTACATAATTAGACTATTGATTAATAATACTAAAATGATATTTACCTGACACTATCTACTTCACATTTTTACTTTAACGGAATAATCATTATAATATCTTTGATTGTTGGACAGTATGCTAATGAAGCATCTAGCAAATTTTTAAGAAATGATAAAATTATTGAATGCACTAAAATCTGACCATTCTGATTTTGCAAATAATTTCTAAACCTAATTTAAAAACTTGTTTCAATATTTTATTGTTGATCATTCATGGTATGAAATTTATTTAAATTTGGCTGGGATTTTTTCATCGATATATATGCTTGAATTTTATCGATAAATTTTTTTGCACTTAAAATATTTCTTAAAAAGGTCAAAAAAATCTTATGCATTTATATATTTTGTATGAATACTTTTTTTTCAATTTGCTTATTTTTATGTCTTTCTATTTACTTTAATTGATATGAACTTAGTCACATGAGATACGTCCAGATTTTTAAAATCTTAATGAAATTTTATCAACTTTTTACAATTATATTTTCTGTCCTATTCTTTTGTTTTCTTAGAATTTTTTGTATAATTATAAATTATATAGTTATGAATATTTAACATGAATCAGTAAGTTAAAAAAATTCAAATTAATCCCTCGAAAATTTGTGTTATTTTTTCTTATTTGATTCAATCTAAAAAATATAATCATACTTATTTCTGAATGCTAAATTAAATTTTATGCATTAATCACTTTGTGGGACAGAAAAAAAATTTCTTTTAAGCTAATCAATTTTTCGACTTTCATATTAAATCATCAGTTCGAAATATGAGTTTAAAAAAAAAATGTTTTGAATAATATTGAGAGGTATGGACAATAATGGAATGAAAATTTTATATATTGAAATGATTAGAAAAATCAACAACCACAACAAAGGAATGCATTCAAAGATCTGATGATCGGAGGCGTATGGAGAGCAGACCAATTTTTTTTTTCTTTCAAAGTTCGAGTGGTTAAGATGGCAGGAAATAACCAGAATTTGATGATTTCATATTCTCTATATAAATTGAAAAAGTTTTTGTTTAGAATTTTTTTATTACCCATTTTACTTGCTAAAAAAAAGTAGGTGTCTTTTTTTTAGATTTCATATTTACTACTTTGAATATATGATTCATAGTGAAGGCATTGAACGTTACGAGAATCGTTCAGAGTTAACATTATGTGTACAGAATGTATACAATTGTACTAGATCGAGTGTGAGTGTTGTAATTTTTAATGGATGATGACTTCATGTGTTATTGTAGAACAATGTATTTTTTAAAATACACTTTGCGCAAAATCTAAATCTTTCTTCGAAATTTGAAAATGCGCGAACTCAAAGCCATCATAGTACATCTAAATTGCTAAGAACAAATGTTTGAACACTATATCTTTTAGTACGAGAAGCGTACAAGATATAGTGCTGATGATTGCATGCCTGTTATACATATATATATACTAATAACGTGTAAACAAGAGAATAATAATATATTCGCATACTACTATGCGCTGAATGGAAAAAGGCATGAATTAATAATTAATGAAGTAGTTTGGTTAACTTTGTCATTTTCACTAAGTACATAGTGCTGATATATGCCACACTATTTTACCAGACAATGGATATAGCAATCATCGAGTTTATGAAACCGGCAATTCACATTACTGTTTCTATAGTAACTAAATGATTGCTTATTGAAATGTTTCAGAATAATGCACGTTTTAAATTAAATATATGCGCGATTCGATAAAATGAGACTTGTGTGTGCTTTACTCTATTTTTTTCTTTCTTTTTTTTTTTTTGAATTCCGCAGAAATTACTTAACTACTACTTTTTTTTGCTAAACTTGGTTAGAACTATATTATGTACAAAATTCAGGGCAATGTAGATGATTGCACTCACTCAACAATCTATAGTGTTTACTGCATCGATCGTTATCCAATGTGTAGAATCGATCTAAAATATAGTAAACCAACATTTTGCAGTCACTTATCAACTACACGTTCCTCAATCGTATGGATTTTACAGTGGTTTCATTATAAAAATTATGAAGACTTACTTTTCGAATATGTTCGAATGAATTTCGCAGGTTTCTTACGTTCCTTTGATAGAGAAAAAATCAATTTTTTTACAATGCTAAATTTCTCAATATTATTACTTTATTTACACAGTCTGATGTTTGTTCATCAAATATCTTTTCATTTAAAATTGAAATTTTTTCTTACAATATGATATGCTTTGCAATAACTTCAAATTGCTCGAATCGTTGAACCATACGTTTAAGCATTATGTAAGCCTCTGAATTACAGATTAAAATTTATTCTACGCTTTCTTCATAATATGCGATAAATATTTCACTGCTCTTTATTACCAAAACTTTAGCTCGCTCAGAGTAAACAATGCTCTTCAAACAACTGAATACATTCGATTTTATTGTTATCAATATTTTTATGTTCACATTTCAATTTATCTGTCCTCGATGCGCTATTTATAATATTAATTTTTTCTTTTAAAATTTAGATTTTGATTAAATCCAATCATATTTAGGAATCTGAATCTAATTCTTTTTTTCTATCTGAAATTATTTATTTAAGACATTATAATCTTTTTCTGTTTCAAATTCATAATCATTTCATTCAAAAATATCTTATATTATAAATTGCAATTTTTGAATCATAATTATTTAACCTCAATTTTTTTTTCTTTAAATTTATGAGTGAAAATAATAGTTCAAAATTTATACTTGGTGGTTATAAATAAAATTTCCAATTTTACTTTGAAAAAAAACTATACTTAAAAAGAAATAAATGATATTTATTTAATTTTATAAATTCAGAATAAATTTTCCCAAATTTAATTTGTTTTTCCAGAGCAGGGCTCCTATCGTTACAGAATTTTTTTTTTTCGTTTTGAAGCATTTTTTTTATTCATTTGTGATGATTTATTTGTTATAAATTATCATATTGAATAAAAACCCATTCAAATATTATTTATAAAATTAATTCAAAAACAAAACTAATGAAGTATATTCTGATTTTAAAAATTAAACTTTATTATTCGATAAAATTTGACTACTTGATTGCAAAAGTCAATTTTCATATTATTTCTATTTGATAAAAATATTGATCTTGATAATATTTAAACTCAAATTTTGAAATTTGGATCAATATTTTTGAAGATCTCTCATTTGTTAGGCAACAAGTTCGATAAAGAAAAATTTAAAAGTCTAGATTTTTGTTTTGAATCTAAAAATTTAATCTAAATTTTTTGCATTGATGTTAACAAGAAAAAATTTATAATTTTATAAATAAAATTAAATAAAAATTTATTAAAGTCTTAAGAGATTTTATTCGAATTCTAATTTTCGCTAACACAACTTCTAAATTTGAAGAAAATTCAGAACAGAAAAAAGGAACCATAAAACTTTAATTATATTCAGTGAACTATTTGTTTTGAAAAACGAAATTTAAAGAATAAAATATTTTAGTTCAATCAATTGCTAGAATTCTAGAACAGTATTCATTTAATCTTTGCATGCTTATTTGATACATTAGACTATTCTTGCTCGACCAAAAAGAATAGTCACTGTTATGTTGAATATGTTATGTTCCTGAACGTTATCAGAACAACTAGTGTAATGATTAATAATAACTTATTAATGCATCATTTGCCTATGTTGCTTTGAACAACAAATTTTTTGAAAATTTCCAAAATATTATTTTTAGTAACATGTGCCTTAAAATATGTATAAAATTTGACGTCACACATCCTTATTTTAAAGAGTAGTAAAAAACTAATATGTCAAATATTAAATGAACATTGTTCAGATTTTAAAAAATTCGACTTTTCTATTTGAACAACAAATCTATAGCAGAATATTAAGTACCACATACAATTAATGCCTCTAGAGCACATCAAAATGTTGATTAAAATGCATTATTTTGTCTCTCGATTCTATGTGTTCATTTTTTTGCATACTAGATACTTGAAATGACTAAAATTCTGATAAAAGTTAGCGTAACATGAAAAAAATTTTTATGTTCTAAAAATGCTCATGCGTGTAATTTAATAATTTTAGCTTTCAAAAAAATAACATGTTACTTGTATTTGCCAAAATTTTGCAGTGGGCATTGTCTATGCAAAGCTATTATGACTGTTTGATGATTTATTAGCAAAAATTGTATTCTGGGCTTGAGATAAAAAGATGGAATTCGGAAACAAGATTGAAATATTTTGTTGAATTTTCCTATTCGAGCTTGTTGAGCCTGTAATCAATGAATAATTTGAGTTCGCATATTGAATACATAATCTACATAGTCGATTTCTATTATCTTCATCTTGTTACTTCGCATTCTGTTATTATTTAGATCATTCACATTAACATCCGCCATGAACAAAACATAAAATGCTACTTTCAGTCGGAAAAATTAATGAAAATTCTAAGGTCATTAAAGGCGTCGTCAGACATCTTTCTTATATTTAGGACTTAAGTGCATCATTCACAGAACACAAATATATTGACCATAGATATGCAAAGATATAAATAACCCATATTTTATTTTTGATTTTCTTACTTTTTCATAATTTATCATAGAACTTAAGCTTTTGCTTTGAATTTCAATAAATATATTAATGTATGTTTACAGAACTGTAAATACATGTGCATTTTTTATCTTTAGAAATTGTTTGTTATAAAAATGAAAAATTTCTTAATCTTTTTTTTACCTTTTATTATTCGTTTTTATTCATTAATTTTCTATTAGTAATTCATTACGTGAAAAATTATTTATTCACAAATGTGTCTGTACTACTACAAGTCAAAATATTAGAAATTTTAGATAAAAATTTTTTTATCGTAATTTTATAAATGCATATACTTAATAAATATTATTTGTTGTATGATTTTTATTATTATTTTTTTAATTTTTATTGTAAATCAAACGACAATACACAATTTCCCATTTTGCAAAACAGTTTATGAAATTATGATCACCATATTTATGTATCAAATTTCAATTATTTTGTAGATTTTTAAAAATTTTTTTTATTCTCATATTTTGATAAAGATATAATTCTTTTTTTCAGTGTTATCTCACAACACTACTATAATTTTTTAAATTTTTTCATAATTTATCAGATCAATATTAAACAAATTTCTTTTTTTTAAAAATATAAAAATCAAAGCTCAGAATATTTTATTAATTTAAATCATGATTTTTTTAGCCATTTATGTCACCTAGATATCCAGGAGTACCAGGTCCTCGAGCCCCAAATGTTAGAATGCCACAAGATTTCAATGTAAGTTTTTTTATTTAATCAAGTTATTTTTTTTCAGTGAAAAATTAAAAAAAAAAATTTTTTTAATTAGCCACCTGGTCAACCTATGATGCCAGGAAATATAGATCCAAGTAGACAAGGTAAATTTCTTTCTTTTATGACTATTGTTTTTATATCTCTACTAATTTCTTATCTTCCTGTCCGATGTTTTTCATTCTTTTATTTACTTTCGAATTTTATTTTTCTTTCCATTTTATAACTTTCAAATATTTTACTTTATCTAAAGGTGATGGTGATTTTGTGTGGCAAGGTAAATTTTATTTTTTTTTTTCATCTACATTTTCCTTTTTTTTTCACTTTTTTTTCTTACTTTGTCAAATAAGATTAATTTTGAAATTTTAATTTTAGGTCCTCCGTCGATGCAACCAACAAATACTCGCATGCCCACTGGTGGACCACATGGGCAATCACGTGGAGTTCAAGGTCAAATGGCTGGTCCCCCCAATCAAATGGTGGGTAATATGGCACAGTTTCCTTCAATGAGACCGCCAAATGGTCAACCGCAACCTAATGGACAACAAATGTCGATTAATATGCCTGGTGGCCCAGGAAGACAGTGGGGTAATAACAATGTAAGTGGGCATTTAAGAGATCAAATTAAATCAAGTTGAGAACATAAATTGATTTTCATTTTTTTCTTCTTCACTTCGATTCGTTTTTATATTACCGAACGCAATTAGATGAACTATAATTCACCGTCACCAGGTAATCATTATGGACCACCACCAGTGTCATCAGGTGGTCCAGCACCAGGTACACCTGGAATAATGCCAAGTCCGCAAGGTATTTCAAAAATGACACTAATAAAGAAAAAATTTAATAATAACAATTTTATTAATCCTTTTTTTATTTTCAATTAAAATAAAAAAATAGGATCTGCTCCATATTCACCGGCAAGTCATCGAATGGGTACACCAAATACAGGAAGAGGTGATTATTTAAATGATGTTGATGATATTTACACTTATCCAAACTAAAAAACCGAATCGAAAAATGCAAAAATTCACAAAAAAATGAGAAAAATTCGAAACCCTCCCTACATCCCTAAGGACAGGAAAGAAGGAGAAGAATGTGATCAGAGGTGTTTTAATCATGATTACTAAATAAGAAAAATATGGAACTTTTTTTCGTTCCTCTTTTTCTTTCTTTTTGGAGTAGTATAATTTTTTATGTCTAATAATTTTAAAAGTGAAATTTATCAAAATACAGAATGCGGAGGATATTTAGAAAATAGTATTTAGAAAGCTAAATGAAGTGATTGAGTAATATAAATGAAATGTATCAATGAGTTTCAAAATAGTATATACATTCATCCCCATTCGATACAAATCACTGAATAATAGGCTAATCATTTAAATCCAATTACCTGATCAAACGAGACAGCTGGTATAAATCTCTTTTGAATTTATCTTAAAAATGACGTTAATTGTTTTGAAATTTTTATTTTTTGTTTAATTATTTTTTAATCATTCATTATTGAGTTTCCTCGATTCATTAGCAGATCTAAACAACACATTATCATTTAAAGAACTCCAAAATTTGGAACAATACCTAAATTTCATTCATAGTACAATGATATGTGTGTTTAACCAATGTAAATTAATCATTTTTCTTTGCTCGATTTGCTCAATCTCGAATCATGGTTCTTATTAAACACTTTGAACCTGGAGGTACTTAATACTCTCTCATTGAATAAATGACTAATTGTATATATATAAATCCCTATCATTCTTGACCTTTCCCCTCTCTACCTCTTAGAATAGATGAATTTGAACAAATTACCATTGCTATTTTTAATCTTAATCATCCTTTTAAATTAACAAATCTCCATTTAAGATGCTTCTTAATCCGCAAATTCTATAGTTTTTTAAGGCCTAGTTGATCAAATTTTTTTTTTAATTTTGAATTATCTTTTCTCTTTAATCAACATCATCCGCCGAACACGCACATCTAAGATACTCATTTTGATATAATCATTAAATAGATACACACAGGTACACGAATAGAAAAATCGACTATTTTCGCGCAAAATTTTTTACAAAATTTTCAAGAGATTTTCAAATGAATTTTTCAACTGAAATCTTCCGAACAAACTCTCAAATTACTCTTTTATAAACAGCTTAATTACACAGGTACAAAATTCATTCGCACATCTGATCATCGTCATTTTTTTTCTACATGAATTATTTTTAAGTTCTTGAATATTGTGTAAAATACATGAAAATAAAAATGAATGATGCCCTTTTCGCAAGGGCATTTTGAAAGTATTCTTTAATTGTCCCCTGCCCTACTTGCCCATCTCCTAATTTTTGAGCTCTGCTTGTTATCTAACTTTTTGTTTTTTTTTTTAATAATTAATCTTTTTAAATGTTTCAAGTAAACTTGACTTTCTTACCTTCAATCAATTTCGATGTCTGTCTTTCGTGATTTTTTTTCTTCTGAATTTTATCAATTTCATGCTCTTTTTTCGAACTCAATTCGACAAATGGATCGAAATGATAAGTTGCTTTCTCTTTATTTGCGTTATAGTATTTTAAAGCTCACAAATTATCTTGCGGCACTAGAACTATTTATTCCAACAATTGTTCTCTATCATCTGTCCAAAAGATTTTTTCTTCGTTTTACGATGATGAATTTTTTCAGTTTCAGGTTTTTTAGTTTCTAATCTTTATTAATAGAGTTAATCTTATTTAAAAAATTCTTATCATCTTGTACGTACTTTTCAAATATTCTAGATTCTTCTGGGCCGTGTGCAGGCGATGTAATGTATCCTATGATGAAGCAAGTTTCTAATGTGAGTTATTCATAATACATTATAAATGCAAGTTACCCTTAAAGATTCTAATTTTTTCTTCGAAATTTATAGCAATTTGTTTTAAATGAGCCAACAAATATTCAACAAGCATCTACATCATCTCCTCTACCCACAGATCCCATTTTAGAATCAATTAAACAAAGTCCATCACAAGCAAATGATCAACAAAATTCAGAGCATAATAATATCGATTATATGGTTTCTTATCAAGAAAATGTAAGTAAATATGTTGAGATTTACATTTAAAAAAAATTAAATAAAAAATACTAAAATTCTTATTTTTATTCATTATATATGTCTTTTTTATTGCATAGGATCAAAATGAGTCTGCTGCAATTTTGAAAATAAAAGAAAGTATGCAAGAGGAAGCAAAGAGATTCGAAAAAGATGCACCTGGAGAATTAATTGATAATAATTATTACCAATAATCATCCATTCTAAGTCCTATTTTAATCAAAGATAAAGACAAGCATAGTGCAAATAATTGATCATTTTGAAAAGTCCTTTCTTTGTGTGTTCGAAATCTTAATCTATAAAAATATTTTTTTATATTTTTTACTTTGATAATCATTTTAAATTCTTTCCTTGGCAAAGTGAATTTATCAATCAGATTTTGATCTATACCATTCATTATTTGAATTTTCCTTAATAATTTATTTAAAGTCTTCAATATATTTTTTTTTAGCACATTAGTAAATCTCATTATCTAACAAAAAACTTTTGAACTAAATTTTTCTTCAGTATTTAAAAATTGTGTAAAAAAATCTTTAAATTTGATTTAGTTCCTTATATTTCTGATAAGAAATTTTCGAATCTTAAGTGAATAGTCATTATATTTTTTCACTCATCTAAAGTGATTTATCCAAGAAAAATTATCAATTAATAGGAGTCTATTTTTTTGTGAACAACTTTACGGCCATTATTTTTTTAATTCATATTTGTTTATTATCTTTCAATTTAAATTTTTTGTCCTGTTAAATATTCGCTTAATTTATTTTTGTAAACTTGTAGAATGAATGATCAAACATATTCGATTTCTCCTAAAATCTATTGCATAAGAATTCTTTATTTTTTAATTATCAGAAATCTTCAATGGTGAAACGAAACTAATATTGACCGATGATTTTAATCCAGAATGATATAATTGAATGACTTTTTTGATTTGCAAAATTCAGAAGATAAATATTATATTTAACACGCATAAAGTAATTAATTCAAGTACGCTTCGTCAGCCTACTAATTGAGGCATTTTAGAAATAAATTTCATTATTTCAAACGAAATATTTTTATCATTGAAATTATAATTAAAAACATTAATATTTTTATCATGATTAATGAATAGATAGGTTATGATAAACAATTTTTAATAGTATTTTTATCGTAATAAAAATATCAAATAAATGATTTTTTTATCAAATGTATCAAAAATAGTAATAACTTTAAACGATTCCTATTTTTTTTTACTCATTTCGCTTTTATAAATAGTAAACATTTGATTCATTTCGTCGAATTTCGAAAAAGATAATAAAATCTTGTACTATTCTCCCATCAATCCATTCGCTCATTCCTCTAGGTCCAACTTAATAAGAACAAAGTGGTGTCAGACACTTCACAAACATTATCACTTATTTTATAAATAAATTCAGATGTACAATGCCTAGTATTTTACTTTAATTCATACGAACTTACATATATTATAGATATTGCAGTTTGAATTATTTATTTTATTTTAATGATGGTGCATATTTGTCATACATGTACAGTTCATTTTAATACATCATATGTACAAATTGTCTATAAATTGATAAATAAATACAATTTTCAAGGATTTGTTCGAAGAACTTCATATAAAATGATTTATCTATTTGATTATGCTATTTCCATTACAAAATATTTCGATTTTTAAAATGACTTTTCTTAAACATCTGAAAAAACAAAAATTAACTGTTTGATTAATTTTTCGATTTTCAAAAAAATACTGGCAAGGATGTCTTTTTTCCGATATTAAATGATGTTTGTTCAAGAGTGTAACTCATTTCCGGTTCATTTTCCTAATTAAATTAACAGAAATTTTTATAAATTGCCTCTTTTCTTTTCTTTAATATTTCTACTTAATATTTTTGAAAAATTTAAAAATTTTTAACTT
Organism: Acarapis woodi; assembly: GCA_023170135.1. Taxonomy (NCBI): domain Eukaryota; kingdom Metazoa; phylum Arthropoda; class Arachnida; order Trombidiformes; family Tarsonemidae; genus Acarapis; species Acarapis woodi. The sequence goes on along the minus strand of BLXL01003264.1, from coordinate 908 downwards.
ATTATTTTGGGTAGCCTTCTAATTCAAAAATTCAGCATATAACCAAAGTATCTTATTGCCACCATCAAACATATATAAATATGTCTTACTGATTTTCGATTCTCTTCTTTATTTTCTTTCGATTTTTGTTTTCTTTAAATCTATTTTTTGGAAGTTTTCAAAAATAAAAAAATTCAATTTAAAAAAGCATGAGCGATTAAAATATATAGTAAATCATAAGGAAGAATCAATGAAATTGTGTATAAAATAAAATTTATGTATAAAACGATTTGTCATGAAGCATTTATTCATAAATTAAATTAATCAGTGAATAATTACTTAATCAAGTGCCTGATAATTTGAAGAAAATTATATGATGTAAAAGTAATCTAATGTCATACACTTAATTAATAAAATTTATATTTATGGAATAAGAAATAACAAAATAGAGAGTATTTCAATGTAGACGATTCTACTGCTCAGATGATTTGCAAGTAGATTACGTTCAAGAAATAGAAATTGAGTAATTTTAAGTTTAATCAACGATTTTAAATCGAGAAGACAAGCGGTAATTCACATTTATTAATTATTATGATATTATTAATCCGATGATTTCAATTAAATTTCTATTTAATTTAGGTTACACAACGTGATAAAACAAGTTCTCTAATATTTTATTCAATTAAGTAATTTATTTTTATGTAAAACAAGCAAAATATAAAACAGATAATTTTACCTTTGTTTTTTGGAATAGAATAATTTTAATAAATTATTTTTTGTTTTATTTTAAATAGTGCAGAAATTTTCAAAAAATGAAATTTTATAACACGCGAATTTTTTTTTATAATTTATAAAAAATAAGTGATTTTGTGAATACAAAAGAAATAACAGATTTTCTTAAATTTATTTAATAATTTCTTTTGATTTTT
>BLXL01003263.1:0-11257 GCA_023170135.1 Acarapis woodi | reverse complement strand
TTTTAACTTAGAAACTATTATAACTAGGCATGTAAAAATCAAATTATGGTATTCATTAAATTAGTGCTAAAATTTCAAAAATTTCCAAACAACATTAGATATATAATAGTTTTTCTAAATATTTTAATTAATCATCTGCAGTTCATTCAAAAACACATCATTTTTGCTTAATCAAACCGCCTTTATTTTGGTGAAGATCATTGAATTCAGTCTTATCACCAATGACTTGACTCTGGTAAAGATAAAATTTACGAGAAAAAATGTAAACAATTACTTATCATGCATTCTTTATCCTTAAAATGCAAAGACGTTGGAATTTAAGTCAAAAGATTTTTTGATTAAAAATTTATTTTAAATTTTAATCTTAAGAATATTATTACATGATTTTGATTTAAATTAATCTTAAAATAATTAGTGATGTATTTTTTTTATTAATGAAAAATATTGACCTCTTTTAGATCTGCGATTTGAATATGACATAAAACAATTTTTGAAAATTTCTGTTTACAAATTATAAACCTTTGAGCCACTAAGCCAAATTTTATAGTTTTATTTTAGATATTAAAATGTGTTCAGCTGAAAATTTCATTTTTCTGATGCATTGGAAACATCACACGAATGATTAAAATGATAAAAAAACTTTTCCAGATAAGTTTCTTAATTTATTTTGTTAATTTTTATATTTATTATAAAATTTTTTTCGGTTGAATTAAAATATATATATTTTTTTCAATTTAGTAATTCTTTTAGTATAACAAAATATTAAATATAAATTTAACTTTTTTTTCTGGTTAGCTGCATTAATTAGCAAAATAAGCTTCTTCAATTCAAAAAATTTATTTTTGTGAGTTTCATGAGTTATATTTAACAATTAAAGATAACCTTAAGAAAGTTTTTAAAAAAAATTCGATAATTATCTTTATAATAAGGATTCATTTGAAAGAAAACTGTTTCAAATATTTCTGATCATTAAAAATCACTAATTATTTGTAATTTAAATTATAAAATTTGATGTGGTCTTTTATCAGGTTTGTGTGATTACAAATTGGATATACATTTAGTATAAATATAAAGTTTTTAATTTACTAAGATAGAGCCTAATTTCTCACGCTTATTTACCTATGTTTTTAAATAAATTCGAAGATTAGTAAATGTTTATTATTGACGAACAAATTATTTTAGTTTATGTTGAATTTTTTTTTTTAGATTTATTAGATATTTTCCTTTGATGGTTGGTTTATCATCACTTATTAAAATGCATGTAAATTTCAAAGCATTTCTTTAAGGATCGACAAAACCAAATCAACACATCTTTATTGATAGTACAAAATCATTTTTCCCTTAGGAATTCAAGTCTTTATATTTGAAGTAAAAATTTTTAGCTTTGATGAAATTTTTCCTCATTCGAATACCAAATTTTATTGTAGGAAGCATTTATTTTCAAAATTTCTGGAATCTTCAATTTATTTTGAATATTATTCGAATCGCCTAATAAACTATATGAATTTTTTATGTACAAATGCGTGTAAAATTTAGTCGCAAGTTGAAGAATTTCTCATAAATTGATTTACACTTTTTATGGTGCAATTTTTTTTGGTGTTTTTCATTATCTAATCCATAAAATTTTTACTCAATTTTTCAAAATGCTTAAATGTGTTGCAATGAATATTAAAACAAAGTATTTCACGACAGACATGTTCATTTGATTCTAAATTCATTCTATAGTTTTTTTATATTTTCTTTTGAATTTGTCTTTTTCATCGTTGTATGCCTGTTCGAAAATATTTCTAAACAGACAATCACTTTGAAGATCTGAATTACCGAACACTAGTTGCCATGATAGACGAGAACCGTTTTTTTTTTTTTGCAATTTCTATATATATTTATCATTGCAAATTCATTATAAAAGTTTAAATATTTTGAATCATTTTGGTTGTAATATGTTTAAAACTTCAGATTTATTCGATAAATATTAATTAAAAAAATGTATATTTTTATATTGATCCTTGATTATTTTTATGAATTCACTTAAAATTCTTCAAGTTTTTATGAATAATTATTTTTTTTATAAAAATCGCTGTTTTATAATGAATTTTTTAGTCATCCTAAAATAGAACAATCTTAAGATATTCTAATCGATGTCAGGCGAATGAATTGATTCGCCTAAAGTTTAAATTTATGTTCTCGAAAAATTAAACAAAAAAGGATAACATTGCACGAAAAATTAAGAACATAATTCAAAAATAACAAACCTAAAAATATTAACTAAATATAACTAATAATTTTTTCACTTCAGATATTACAACAACTGTTACAGCAGTTTCTGGTTCGAAAGCACTGTTGCCCTGTAATATAACTCCACCAACAGAAGATGATGCGGTATCTTTAATTTTATGGTATAAAGATGATTCTACCACACCCATATACAGGTATTATTTTTGTTTCATTTTAATATTAAAACTAATTATAACACATCAGTTTATTTTATATCAATTAACTTAATTTAATTAAAAAGCATATGTCGAAATAATTTATCCCTAAAGGTATTTAACAAATATAAATCTTATTTATACAAAGAATTTAAAAAATAAATCATGCGTTGTTATTAGATACATCAATAGCTTGTGAATTCATATAACAAAAAATATTGAAGCGTGACCCATTTAATGTTCAACAAAAATTCTTTCTAAATCGAAAAAATCAATTTGTTATCCAAAATTTTAGTTGAGTCTGATTAATATCTACTTTTTTGTTTGAAAATAATTATTTCAATTTCAAGAATGTTACTCAAATCATAAAATTATCTCAATAATTGAACTCGATTCAATTTTTCAAACAAAAAAGTGTTTTCATAGAATAAATATTCAATGAAATATTATATTTAAATTTTTTGTTCATTATATGTGATTAGCATAGTTTATGTATAAAAGAGTATCGAAGTTTGAAAGTGTAGCTTTACTACTTTTTAATTAATAAATTGCTGATAAAATTTCAAACTGCAAGATCTATTAAATTAGATTATTGAGTTACTTTGGAATTTTATAAATTTTTGAGCTTAAAATTTTTATCTATTGAACAGGTTTACAATATTTAGCCCGTAAAAAGATGCTCACAAAGTGATGACTCAATTTTAATCATTTAGCGCTATCAAGAAAATTTATTATTGCTTATTCGATACGGATGTCAATATTTTTTTTTTTTTTGCTATTTTAAATTTAAAAAATTTTATTGATTTTGAAAAAGCTTACCTACTATTTAATATAAAAAAATATAATAAAACTTATCATATCTAAGTTAAAAAATAAAATATGCAAAAATTTTTTCATTTAAATTGGCGAATTAATTTTAAATTTACTAAATTCAGATAGTTTATAAAAAGACTAAAAAATAATCAATAAACTTTTTAAGCTCAAATCTCGAAAATACTGTTATTCGGATTTTAAAAATTTATATTTTTGTATAAAATATTATGTAATACTGTTTTCTGAGCACTAAAAAAAAATTTGACCCGCAAAAAATTTAATCAAAAAATCCAAAAAAATAAATATAATCTGTGACAAAAATTTAAAGTATTAAAATATATAATAGTATCAGCAATATACAAGTTCTCAAATTTCTAGTTCAAACTTTTAACAAACATAAAAATTTAATAAATGATAACTTATTATTTAGGCCCTTGAAAATTAATAATAAAAAGAATTATAATTTTCTTTATTGTTAATGTGGATCATATCAAAAGTTTCGCGATCTTATAATTCCAAAATTTTTTTTTGAGTTAATCTAGAAACAAGATAAAGAATCTTTATTTTCTATTTGCCTTTTTTAGCATTTGTAATGTTTCCTAGTAATTTAATATAAAATTGACACTCAAACAATTAAAAAAATTTTAAACTAACAATTTTCGCACCGAAAATTCTAAGTTTATCATTTCTTTGTCTTTAATCATCTTTAATAATTCTATTATCATTCGACAAAATCTTTTGTAACTTCTCCGTATAACCTTCGTTTTTTAAATAAAAATTATCATCTCTTCAAAAATACAATCATTTCAAACATCGACTTTCGTTCTTTTCTTTTTTTACCGAATTTTTTATCAATTTAAAAAAAAACGGAAATATACAGTTTGGACGCTCGTAAAGGAAATATCGATCAAGCAAGGCATGTTATCATTTTGATTTAGTATTTTCTTGTTAACTCTTAGGCATATTTAACTGTTTTTATTTATTTAATACACATTAACAGAATTATTTCTATTTTTTTACTTAATATTTCAAATTTATTAGGCATGCGTCTGCAGATTTATTATCAAGCAGAGCTTATCTACAGACACAATATAACACTGCAACTCTTCATTTGCAACGTCTGAGCGAAGATGATATGGGAGTATATCGATGTCGAATAGATTTCCGCAAAGCCCGTACACATAATTTTGGTGTTTTCTTAAAAATTATCGGTATGTGAAAATGTATTCTTTCTAATTAAATTTTTTTTTATTTTAATCAGTGATCAATAAAATTGAAATTACATATCTTTCGATTCGATTATATAAGTTTCACGATTTTTAATATTTATTTGAACATTGAAATTTTATTTTTTATAAAAAAAAAATTTAAAATTATATTAATGAAAACATTTGATTTTATATTATATTTGTATTAAGAAATTAGTCTTCTTTCTGTAAATAATTTTCCTTCGGATCATATAATACTAATATTATATAATCAAGATATATTCACTTATTTTAATTTGCTCATTTAATTTATAATTTTTCGTGAAAGCAAAAATTTTTCGCAGTAACGATGCGAATGTAAAAACAAAAAAAAAAATACAATTTTATATATTTATCTATGTTTTAATATACAATAAATTCTATTCTTCGTTTTATCTGAAGATTCACATGAATCATGCTAAAAAATGTATCAATCCTCATATTTTTTAAATAGTTTTATAAAAATATCAATAGTTTCCAATAAAATGTAAGATATGAGACTGATCATTCTTCAGTTCATTAATCAAATTTAAGGTTTTACTTTGTTTTTTTTTTTATTGAACAAAAAATGTATTCAAAGTAAACGCAAAAGAGGTTAATTTTAAATTTTGTAGTTGAAGTATTTTCAAAATTTATTTGAATCTAATTTTACTTTAAATAATTTTTATCGACTTAGCATATGAATTAAAGAATATAATAGAGTGATGATATATTTAAATATATAATATGATTATTCTGTAATTTTCTGCACATGTGTCATATTCTTTCGAAATTAATTATATTTTATTGTCAATTCAATTGTTTTTAACTGCAAAAATTTTGTTTGATAAACAATTTCTTAGTTAAAGTAATAGGTGGCATTTTTCTTTAATTGAATTTTTCATAAATTTTTATAGTGATATAGGAACAGATCGACAAAAATTTTCACAAGATAATGTATATTTCATATATAATGCTTATTAAAATTTGATATTTCTCGACTTTTTGCTAGGCATTTACGTTTTCTCTTGATGAATTTCTTAGTAGCTTTGAGCTTTTCCTTGAAATTCTTTTATCAATTATTTTAACTTGTTTTCATACATTTTTTTACTAAATCGGTAAAATGATATTTTTAAAATATATTCATTTCGTAAAATGTTCAGGGATAGCTAAATATTTGAATTCGCTTTAATTTTTCTAATCAATGCGATAGTAAGTTATTTTTTATACTTTCCTTTTATAGCCACTCAAATCGTGATATATTAGCTGTCCTTTCATTTTTATTGTAACATTTTTTATTCAAAAAAAAAAAAAAATACTTTTCTATAAAAGGTAGCATAATTTAGACAATTTTATTTGCAAATGAACATAGTTCTTTCTGTCAAATAGTTTTTAATAATATATAATCTTATTATGTAGGTATATATTTTTACAACTGCTTCCTAGCAATGAACTAAAATTTGAAGATTTGTCTCTCACTTGATAAATAATAAAAATGACTAGATTTTTTGACCAATGCATATTGGTTGAATGTACTAAAAATTTATTATTCGGCAGTATTCATGACCTATTACATAGCTTATTAGTTGTATAAGTCAATTTATAGAATTCAAAAAAAATTTATGAATATTATGAAATTGGGTGTATAAAGAATCTAGGATAAAGATTTTTTTCATAGTGCCATTTCATTCATGATTTTATTTATGGGTTCTGATTTCTATTCTTGATGTTTGTGTTTACTTTTTTTTATTTAATTTTAAATAAATGCAATATAGAAAGCACTATTAATTATTCCGTCAACTCAATCGTATATCAAACCAATCTATATCGAATACAACAGTAAATTTGATGATAAAATTTTTTTGCATTTCAATTATTTCGATAATTGAAATTTTATTTTGCACTTGCGAAATCTAATATAACATGCAGATTAATATCAATCACATAAAATTCCGCAAAAAGTCTAAAAAATAATTATATTTTCAAATATAGTACATCGATTGTATTTCTGAAATTTCTTGAATATTATATAGTTTATTGGTATTTCTGATACTTGATAATAAATCATATGCGACGGTCATTTAAATTTTTTAATAATTTAAAAACATGATTTGAAAATAATTTCAAAAAAATTTAAAATAATGTCAAAGCAGACTGCTATTCTTTTTTTATTTCTCTTGTTTTTTTATTCCATCTTTAAAATTTTTCAATAAAATTTTAGATTTCCACTTTCATGAACAAAATTTCTTTCCATTTTTTTTCAATATTTAAAATATCGTTAAGAAAAAAATATTCTTTGAAATATGTCAAAAACTTATATGTGAAGAATTGACTTGAAAATTTAAATTTTCGATATTATGAATTTATATTCTTCATTAAGAAATTTTTTTATTCAAAAACATTTGATTAAATTTATTTAATTTCATTCGTATAAAAAAATTTTCTATATTTTTTATTTTGTCATTTTACAATCTGCTTTATTTAAACTAAAGTTTTAATAACAAGTATTCATTAACTTTTGAAATGAAATATATTGAACTACATTAAACTGATCTTTTGCAATCATTTTGTAAAATAAATAAAATCAGCGGCTCGTACCTTTTGTATTAAAAATTCTTTATTTAAAAAAATTGATAATATTAATATTTTTAAAATTTTAAAGTTTCCAATTTCTTTTAAATTTTGACTTTTGAATTCTTTATATGTAATTTCTATTGAACATATTAAATTGTTCCCAATTAGCAATGCTTTAATAATTTATTATTATTGATATAATTAATTTCGGTCAACAAAAATTTTATGAAAGAAAACAAGCATCACTAATTTTTCACTGTCAAATATATTATTGATAATTATATGTTCGAATCATTTTTGATAAAAATTCTTTAATGAATTTAAGAAAATAATTAGATTTCAGATAATTAAGAATCCACCCAATTATCATAAGTCGCCATTAAAACAAGATTTTAATTGAAGCTATTACAGATTTTTGCAATGTCTAACATATATTTCAACCGATTTGAAACAATATGATAGATTATCGCTTTAAAAATTTTGAAATTCTCAGGAATGAGAAAAAGTTTTGAATACTTAAAAATATTTTTTCTAGAAATGTATTTTACTTTATCAAACATCACTCAAACAACCGATTACTAATTTTAATTAAGGATTCTACTTTTTTTGATGGTTGTGTGATATTTAGAAAATTTTGAGAAAAATTTTTAAACCGGATACAATTTGATAAGCTAAACGAAAAATTTCTCTATTTGAATTTTCCATTTAGAAAATAATGAAGATTTTATCTTTTTTTTTGATTTTTTCCGAAATGTTTTAGATTTTCTTAGACTTTTTTTTTACTATCTTGATTTATTCTAACTCAAAAATGCGTACGAAATTATTAGCAAAATAAATAACTTTCTCTTAATCGAATTTAAAATATATTGTAAGTGGATTTTAAATTACCTTGTGCGTATTGTAAATATGCATACTTTTTATAATAAAATTTGTTCGGCGCAAATTAAAATATATAAAAATCATTAAATTAAAAATTTGTCTTTATAGTTGTATGTAAATAAATATTCTTAAAATCTGTCTAATTAAAAGTTTATTTTCATAGTTTTTTTGTTCTTGTTTAATCAAAAAAATTTTAAATTATCGGAAATGAAAAAAAAAAAAAAATTTAATTCATAAACCATTTTTTTACAATTTCATTTTCAAATAATTAAAACTACTATTAACGAATATTCAGAAATCTTTTTTTTTTGCCCATATTTTTATCAATTATCGTTTTATTTCAGTTCCGCCTTCGAAGCCAATTATACACGACGCAAATGGTGAACCCGTAAGCTCATTACTAGGACCTCTAAATGAGGGTGATTCATTGACACTATATTGTACAGCTAGTTCAGGAGTGCCCAAAGGTCAATTAGCCTGGTTTCGCGAATCACTACAGCTCATCTCAACTGTCGAACCAAATAATTTTGATATTAATACACTTGCCAATCGCAACACAACGAATAATAACGAAGAAATACTCAGTGCAACACTACGTATTGAACGGCTAACTAGAGAGCATCTTATGGCAGTGTACAGTTGCAGAGCATCTAATAACAATCTCACAGAACCACAATTAAGTGAAGTAACAGTCGATTTAAACCGTAAGTCTATTTTTCATTTTTTATTATAAATAAAAACTTATTTGATTAGTAATATCGCGTATATAAATTGTAGAATGAATTTTTTTTTCACTAGCCAAAATTCGTTGAAATACGTAAAAATATAAGGCGAAATATATAACAATATTCAGTAATTAAAAAAAAAAAAATATTGCTACAAGTTATGCTTGTAACGTAATTTTTCATGTATTATATATTCGATGATTTAGGAATTAATAAGTTAATTCTAATTATGACGAAAAAACTAATCTATTTCTAATTTTAAGATTATCAAACTATGAAAATGATTAATATAAAAGGTATTCTTAGATGTGAATTTTTGAACGATTTGGCCAAAAAATGAATCGTAAATTTTTTTCTAAAAAATGCAAAAATTTGTAATTATGTTAAATATTTTTATTGCCTTTCAAGTAAATTTGAAATGTAGGTTGAATTTTTTTTTCAAAGAAATTAATTCTTAAACTTTTCCTCACTTGAAAAATCATCATTTTTTTAGTTTAGTACTTATTCTGAGCAAGCATCAATAAATCGATTTGACATCGACGTCAAGAAAATGTAACATATTAAAATAAGCGATATTGCTATGTCGATAGAAAATTCATAAAATTTACACTTTCTCTTGCTTTTTATAAAATACATTTGAAATAAACATTTAGTGTTTACCGCGATCGGCATTCCCAATGATCTTTAACAATTTAGTTCTTTATTTCCTCAAATATTTTTTCTTCTTTCCACAAATTATCTCGATTTATATTTTTTTTTAAATTTTTGGGTTATACATTTTACTTTACATGATCTAAGTTTTTTATTTTTAGGTGTAGACAAGCTTTTAGATACAAATCAATACAGCCACTTATCATAAAAGCGATAAATGTAAAAATGTTTGATTAAACTAGTTTTATGTTAGTTTGGCACTTAAAACTTAGATTTTTTCTTTTTCAATTTTTTCCGTTTTACATGATTTACTTTTTTTTTGATTTACAAACTTTTCAGGATATGGTTCTGTAAAAGGGTACTTTTTAACATAAAATTAATTCATCTGATATAATTTTTTATCATCGAAAAATATATAGTAAACTCAAAATTATAAATTGAATATGACGATTTTATTTTCTGTTTTTTTTGAATTTCATATTTCATGATACTTATTCACTTTTCAACGCTAAGCTGTTAATGGATTTCTAAAATTTTATTTAGTCTTTATGCAAATCGCATCAATTATGAATATTTTAGCTATGTTTTTCATTGTGATGAATATTTTTCTTTAGTTTAAACTGTTTTTTTTTTTAATAAATTTCACATATGTGTTTCGATATTTTCAAATAAGTACAATAAATTAATCATTTTTATTCAAATATTTTTGATTTTTTATTTCTATTGATATTGATTTAATGTTAACCTTTAATGTAATTTTATAAACGTATAAAAATTTAATTTTTAACATAATAGCATAGTAAACATGTTTCAAATTGAAAAAAATTTAATTTGTAGGTTTATAAGGTTCGATTCATCGAATTTTACCTGATATTTTGGATATAAGATCTCTCAAATCGCCTGAAATATAAGTTTTATCTTGTTAAATTTTTAACATATATTCTAAAAATTTTGACTAAAAAAAAAATATTACTATTAAATTATTTTATTTAATAATTTTTTCGAAATTTTTAGTAAACATGGATCTTAATTTTTTAATATTTTATTTATTCAATAAGTTTTTTCCTTTCACGTCTTTTTTACTCAAATTTTAATGGTAGTTTAAAAAATTTTACATTTTAAATATTTTTTTGATTAATTTACTTTTCATCCATAAATAATAAAATAATTAACGTATCATCGTATTACAAAAATTAGAGTTGTAAGTCAAAAAATTAACGTAGCTGATTGACTTCATTTTAGTTGATAATTTGTGTATTACAGTGGATATGATAAAGCTAAATAAAAAAAATATCGTATAATTCAAATAAGCTTTATATTTTCAATCGATCTATATTTTGAATACCAATGCTGATAATCTAACTTCAAAACTAATTTGTCCGAATCTTGTGGACATATTTTTTATAATTTTGCCTAAGAATTTCGATAAATTCTCAAAAACATTCATTTGAAATAAGAAAAAAATATCTCCGAAAATTTTAAGATAATTTTTAAATCATTCGCTAGAAAATAAAATGTGTTTATTCACTTTGTTTTACTGAATATTTTCTGAGTTAAATTTTTTGAAAGATTTTTTTTGCGCATTTCGAATCAAATTAGACATTTTCACTATTGATTATGTAGTAATTTATATTATGAAATTTAATAATAGTGTATTTATATATTTTTAATTCAAATTTGAAATTATAAATAATCGCATTTATCAGAATGGTCTTATCTGATTAAGTTCGAAAAAATATCAAAATGTCTTTCATTTTTGAAATTTTGTTATTTAGATCTATTAGGATGTTTTTTTTTTTTTGAAGATGTAACAGTATTAGAATACACAAAATTCTTTTATTTCAAATCCATTTTACATGTTGATTGTGTAAAAAAATTTAAATTGATTAAATCGAAAAGAGTTTATTCATATATACCTATTGTTTTGAAAGGAAAAAATATTTGAGGAAATAAAGAACTA
>BLXL01003258.1:0-15351 GCA_023170135.1 Acarapis woodi | reverse complement strand
TTCACAACAAAAAAAAACTTTACAAAATAGATTAAGCATTTATATTTATAACTGATTCATTGTGTTTGTAAAAATCATGATAAAACTTAAATTTATGTTAGAATGAATTGATTATTTCATTACTTTATACTTTTGAATTAACTTCCTGTTTTACTATTTTTTCTCCTAATTAGTATTCGACTTTCAGTATTACACTGTTTTTGTATTTATTCGACTTTCTCTCTCCTTCATTTGTGTTCGACACACTCTGAATATTTTGAAATTACTTTGACTCACACTTTTTAATCGTTTCATTCGATTATCTTTTCAATTGACAATGAATGGTTCGCCATTTAAGCGATATAGAAGATTCGCCGTATGTTGCATGGCATGTGTATTTATGTTTCATTCGAAATATACTTAAAATTCCATATGAACCGATTATCTATAATAATATAGAACTTCTCTCTTCACAATTCATTCTTGCTCCCAAAAAAAGAACCATACACGACAAAGGCTCTATAATAAAGTTTCTATATGTCTGTGTTTTTAATTTTTTTAGAATTATCTTTAAAAAACAATTGAATAGGTGAAATTTCAGCTCTTCAATCTTAAACAAATAGTCCAATCTGAGTTCACGAACGTAATCGATCAACATTATTGAAGATATTCAAATGATTTTACTTAAAAAAAATTTCGATCATTCAAAGTTAGGTAAACATTCTTTGATTTTAGCCTTTTTTATTTGAAAGAAAAAGATGGCGATGAAATTGATCATAAATTAAATGTTTCATGAATTTTAAAATTAAATTTGATATTGTTCTGTAAAACTTTCCGTATTAATTTTTTTTTTTTTCACAATCTTGAATAATTATCATATATAACGATCAAAAACGATTTTATTGATAAGAATAATTCTTAAAAATTTGACTTCAAGTTTTTTATTTTCTGAAATTTAATTATAAATGTGTATATGAATATAATATTATCAGATAATTTCTGTGTTTATACAACCGAAAATTTAAAGATTTTAAAATTTTAAAAAAGTTAAGTCTTCAATTAGAATTAAAAATATTTAGATCATAATTGACAAATCATTCGTAAGAGCATCATTATAGTTTAATGAATGATTGAATGGATAATGAAATTTACGTCTGAAAAATTAATAATAGTTAAAATTTTATGATGCGATCAAATTAGCGAATTCTGTGCGTATCGTGGGCAATCGGATAACAGTCAATCATCGAACATAGGTTAGCTTAGAAAATATAAAAAGTGGTAAAAGGCGAGAACCAACGATTCGCGCATATATTTATCAAGAAAAAAGCAAATGAAATCGAAGTATACATCATCTAACATAGATCAGGAAACACAATATTTTTCATCGTCGAAATTCTAAAATAATCTAAATATTCAATTTTTCTTCTATGATTTATGAATCGTTTGATTTTCATTTGAAAACTTAATTATCATCGTTTTATTTTTAAAATTCACTGTTTTTTTTTTTTCAATTTTTTAAAAATCGTTTCGTATTTTAGAAAGTTAGGTAAACTTTGAACACTTTTTGTATTTTCGGGTGGTATATCTTGGAAAAAGTATTATCATGTTCAAAAATAATTTTAATCAATTTACATAGTTTTTCTTAAAAAAAAAAAACGTTTGATTTATAATCTGATTTCTACTTTTTCACAATCTACTTTATTAGTTCAAATTTTTCTTTGATAAAGTTTATTTGAGAATTCGACTAATGAAATTTTAATTCCAAACACAATCTCAAAAATTCAGAAATTCAAGTTTTATTAAAAAAAAATTTTGTTTATTTGAATAAATGACAAATTAAAATTTGTCGAGAAAGATTAATTGAAAGTGACAGTAAACAAGTATTGCGTAGGCTCAAAATTTTTTAAAAAGATAATTAGATTATAAATTAAACAGTTAGGCTTTTTTATTGAAAATTGAAAAAAAAAATAATATATTAATAAACAACGACTTTTTGTTCACTTGATCTCTTCTTTTTTAATCAGTTTTCATCAACTTTCATCAGAACATTTGCGTATTTTGAATTTTGAAATTATTGATAAATCAAAAAATAGAATAAACAATCTATCAATTACATAAAAAAATATTTGTTACTGAGCGCCATGAAGTCATTAAAGCATAATCATTCGGATAGCTTTGAAATTTTTTAATCAAAATTCTAAATTCAAATCATAAAGTTAAAATAATAATAAAAAACTAGATTTTTTTTTTACTGAGATAATAAAATTCTTAATCAAAAAATTGTATCAAGTTATATTGAACCGGAAGTTGTGGACTATATTTTTTTTTACAAAATTTGATATAGGTATGTAAAATTATTTGTGAATAATTAATTTAAAAAAGTCTATAAATCAATATTTTATATCTTAATAGAATATTCATTATTTGTCAGAATCGCCCCACAAAAAGGAATAGGTCGAAAATGGCGGATTTAGAAGCAGTGCTCGCTGATGTGAGCTATTTAATGGCAATGGAAAAATCTAAATCCACACCAGCAGCACGTGCATCAAAAAAGATCATACTGCCTGATGCAAGTGTTCGTTCAATCATGCATAAACATTTAGTAAAGAATAATGAAGCTTGCTTTGAAAAGATTTTCTATCAGCGATTAGGATTTCTACTTTTTAAAGAATATTGTGAACAACTACATTTTGAAGCTGTGCCTCAACTCAAGTTTTATGAGCAAATTAAACAGTATGAATCGATTGAAACTATTGAAGAAAGAAAAACTGCTGCACGTGAAATTTATGATAGTTTTATAATGCGTGAATTGCTTGCCCATACTCACAATTATTCGAAGAAAGCTGTCACCAGTGTGCAGCGTTGTCTTATGCGTAAGTTCTTTATGAAAAATTTTTTGTATTTTAAAATTCATTTTTTCTTTTTTTTATTATCTCATTAGGTGGAATGGTGCCTACAGAGCTTTTTCAGCCATATATTGAAGAGATAATTGAACAATTAAAATCACAAATATTTGATTGCTTTATCGAATCTGAAAAGTATACTAGGTACTGTCAATGGAAAAATTGGGAACTCAACATTAATCTAACCATGAACGATTTCTCAGTTCATCGCATAATTGGAAGAGGTGGCTTTGGAGAAGTGTACGATATTCTTTCAATTTTTTATTTAATTATCAAAATCATGTTGATTTATTTTGATTCCAAAAAACACATTTCTAGATACGGATGTAGAAAGGCAGACACTGGCAAAATGTATGCTATGAAATGTCTCGATAAAAAGCGTATTAAGATGAAACAAGGTTATAAAAAAACAAATTTTATTACATTCACCATATATTAAATAAAAAAATTATTTTTTTTTAGGTGAAACACTGGCTATTAATGAACGTCTGATGTTGAATGTGGTTTCTACAGGTGAAGATTGTCCATTTATAGTTTGTATGACCTATGCATTTCATACAACAGATAAACTTTGCTTTATACTTGATCTGATGAATGGCGGTGATTTACACTATCATCTTTCTCAACATGGTGTATTCAGCGAACAGGATATGCGATTTTATGCGACCGAAGTTATTTTAGGCTTAGAACATATGCATAAAAGATTTATCGTATACAGAGATTTAAAGTGAGTTTCATAATATCTTCTTTTTTAAATTACTTTTAAATGATTTATAACTTAATATTTTGCAATTAATTTTTTTTTCTCGATAGGGTAAAGTTTTTTGATTGAAAAATTTGAACTAAATCTCAATCAGAAAAAAAATTAAGTATTTGAGTATATACAAATCAAAAAAAATTTGGATATTAAACTAATCACATTCATTTTTTTTCTATTTTAAATTCAATAGCCAGGTAAGACCATTATTATAATACACATTAATTTTAGACTAAAAGAAATGAAATCTCTAATTAGCCAACATATTACTCGATGAACATGGCCATGTTAAGATCTCTGATCTAGGACTTGCTTGCGATTTCTCAAAAAAGAAACCAAGTGCAAGTGTTGGAACTCATGGATATATGGCACCGGAAATACTTCGACGTAAGCTAGTTTCTACTTTCTTAATTTGATTTATTACGAATCTTGTTTTCAAATTTTATATGTTTTCTCGAATTGTTCAAAAATAAGGTACTCCATATGATTCAAGTGCCGATTGGTTTTCTTTAGGATGTATGCTTTATAAACTACTTAAAGGTCACAGTCCGTTTAGACAACATAAAACGAAAGATAAACATGAAATTGATCGAATGACTATGACAATGAATGTTGAATTGCCAAACCATTTTTCAATGGATTTAAAATTATTACTAGAAGGTTTATTGCAACGAGATGTAGACAAAAGATTAGGTTGTCGAGGTAAAGGAGCTGAAGAAGTGAAAGCACATCCATTCTTTCACGGTATTGATTGGCAAATGGTTTATTTGTTAAAGTACTCACCACCTTTAGTACCTCCACGTGGTAAGTGACTAAATGATTATCCATTTACAATAATTAAAATTTTAATCAATTGTAATCAATCACATTATAACTTGATTTTGTTATTTATAAGTAAAAAAAAATTATTTTATTTAAAATTAATAGGTGAAGTAAATGCAGCAGACGCATTCGATATTGGTTCATTTGATGAGGAGGATACTAAAGGCATAAAACTAGATCAAAGTGATCAGGACCAATATAAGGATTTTTCAATAACAGTTAGTGAAAGATGGCAAAATGAAATTGCAGATACTGTTTTCGACACAGTGAATCAAGAAACAGATAAAATTGAACAAAAAAAACGAACAAAACTCAAGTTCAAAATAGACGATGAGAAAGAATCTAATTGTATAATACATGGTTACCTAAAAAAACTTGGCGGTCCATTCCAAACAAATTGGCAAAGCAGATATTGTAAATTATATCCAAATCGTCTTGAATTGCATTCAGATGCTGGTAAACCGGAGCTTTTTTTTATGGACCAAATTGAGGAGATTAATTCCGAAAAACAACAAATTAAAGAGTTATCTTGTATAATATTGAAATTAAAAAATGATCGCGATTTGGTTAAAATCACATTAGGCACTCAAGATGAGATTGCAATTCAAGAGTGGTTACACTCACTATGCAATACACACAAAGAATCAGTCGAGCTAATGGCAAGCATGGCTAAGAAAGTTTGTAAAATTTATGGATCAGATACAAGGACTGGTATTGGTTTAACAACAGCCAGTTCATTTAACGGTCCAAATTTAGTGAGCAATTTTCCAACTGGTTCACCACTTGCCACTAATACATTATCTAGCTTGACAAGTGCTCCAAGTCCAATTTCATCACTCCAACAGCCATCAACAAACAATAATCTTGTCTTATCGCCTAATCGAAATCAAATTTCTGTCACTTCTCCAATCGCGCCATCACATCTTGCTAATCTTGGTAATAATTCTACGAATCCTCTAGCGCCAAACACTAGCGGTGTTGCACCATCGATTTTGAGTCGAAATTCTAATTGGTAATTTAAGTGTAACTTGAAATCGCAAAGTTCAATCTTTCTCTTTTGTATGATACACATTTCGATTATGTAAGTTCATTTTTTTAATGTATAGATATCATTCATAACATTCTTTTTTCGTTTTTTATGGATAACCCTAAATTGAAGTATACAAATTAAATTATAAAATTATAAAATTTCTCATTTAAATTCACATTAAAATTATTTTTTAGTTTTTATATTATTTTTAGATATAATTAGTTTGCTATCACATATCTGCATTCTCGAATGAGTATAAACATATACACATCTCATTAAATTTAAATCACCACTCGAAGACATATTGTATATTTTACAATTTCTTAATCAACACTTGACCTTGCAATAATTAATAAGTGGATTTTATTTTCTTAAATTTATTAACAAAATATTCTATATATATTACATATAATTTAAAACAATGAAGCTTTAGGCACAAGTTCTTAACATTTTTGTCTGAAATGAAGGCTAAAACACCAAACTTAATTTTAGTGTATTATTTAAGGAAATTTTTTTGTATGTTCTAAATGTCGAACAAATTCTCTCTAAATCTCAATAAGGCGATTATTCGAATACTCGTTTTTAAATGTAATCTTTCAAAGATGTGTTTTGTTAATTTTTTTTTTGTTATATTGTATATTAAAACATGTTTATAAACTTAAGCAATTTATTTGTCCGCATACATTTGTTTTTGTTTCTCGAATAAATTTTATTATTGGTTTTTTTTTAACTTTATTATTCATATTTTTTTCATATAACCCAAAATAAATGTGATCTATTTTCTATTAAAATCATTTTTAAATAGTGTTCTTTCAATGATTTTTTTAGCAATAAAGGTTTAAATATTAGTTAATAATTGAAGATTTATATTTAGTTTTTTCACTGCTCACTTTAAGCATTTAAAAAAAAATCTACATTACACTTTTTTATTTTTTTTTCAGTGATCGATCTATATTCTAATGAATATTGATTATTAATTATCAAATATTTTTAAAAATAAAGTTTACTGTGTGATTGTCATGGAAACAAAAATTCAAGTGTTCCAAACTTCGAGCATTGGTCTTTGTTTACCTTTTCTTGATCTCTTTCTTATCATATGCACGTAGTTTTTGTTTTAATTTTCTATATTGCCAAAGTTGAAAATATTTTTCAAATTAACGTATTTTTGATTTAAATAATAATGAGTTATTTGAATTGTAATTATATACAAAGGTAAAATCAGAAAAATATTTGTGATTCATAATTACCGATAATTTAAAAAATATTTTTTTTATTTTAGAAAAATAACTCCGAAGAGTTTAGATGTGCATCCAATTGAGAACGCATTAATCATACATTGTGAGGCCGAAGTTTCAATTGTCAACGATTCAGAAAATGATTGTTTAGTTGAAAAAAGTAAGACTTTTGATAAAATAATACGTTTACAAAGTTTCGATCAAGATACGGACATCAATGCACTCTGTAAAGATGTAATCACACAATCAGAGAAACTCATACTTTCCAGTCAAGAAGATGAGGTGAAAAAATTATTAAACTATCTCAAATGTCGAAAATCATTACCAACTAAAACAATGGTTAGATTAGACGTTGACAATTTTCGTCCAAACACGGCAAATGCAATCGTTCATTCGAATTCAACAAATTTTATATCATCTAATCAAGGTCCATCGAATCGCATTTCCTATTCCGCATCAATTCAAACCCTATCAAATTATCAAGATTCAATTGATTATCAGATGTTATTCAAACAAATTGAACATGAATTTAAAGAAAGCGAGACAATAGGTAAACATTTTTCAAATGAACAGGTAAAAATTACTCAATTAAGTGAATATATTGAATTATTATATGAAGAAATGCCTAAAAAATTAGAAGGAGCATTAAACATCTTTAGACTATCATTAGAAAATGAGAATCTACTTAATTTAACAACTAACGAAAGTTTATTGTGTGCTCTATCGCGTATTTTGAGAGAAGAAGGCCGACGAAGTAATGATCTGTCTTCCTTAATACTTGCATTTTTTTGTAGTATTTCTTTTTTCCAGGAATTTCATCCTATCATAGCCAAATACAAGGTAGGAATTACTTCAATAGACTTTATTAATTCGTTGTTCGATAAAGAAAAAGAGCTCACATTGTATCAGCAAATAAAATCTAATGATTCACAATCAAACAAAAGTGATACTTTTGATGAAAATATTTCTTTTGAAAAAAATGAATTGGCAAATTTAGATCAATTGATAACAAACAAAAAAAAATTTGAATTATATCAACGAAAAAATAATCGAATTCTTCAACTGTCTTTTTTTTTACTTTTAAATTTATCAAGCGATTCTAGAACTGAATATAAAATATTTAATAAAAATATCATGACTCATTTAATCAACTCATTAAAAAGACCAAATTTATCACTTGAAATGCAACTTATTATTCTTACTTTTTTACAACGTCTGTCAATAAGATTGGAATACAAAAATCAAATGATCAATCTTGATATTGTGCCCTTAATTTATAATCTACTGAACAATATCGCCAACCAAGTGTCTTATTACAGTATAATCACAAATGCGCTATTTAAACTAATTTTAAATTTGACATTCGATCTTAAATGTCGAACTCAAATGATCAAACAAGGTTTTGTACACAAACTTATTCAAATACTTATCAAAACTCGATTTAAAAATGAGAAATTATTAATCGCAATATTTTATCAATTTACACTCGAAAAAAAGTATCGAAATTTATTTGTTGTAACATTATCGACAGGTAAAAATATTTTGAATATGTTTATCAATCGAACATTACAGATTGGCGATAAATTAAATCAGAATCAAATTTACGAATTTCGATTTGATAATGACCATTGCTTTATCGAATTAGTTTGTTTGATGATAAATTTGGCTTTGGACAAGGATTGCGCTCATGTGATATGTGAAAACAGTATATTAGAAAAATTGTTTGCTAAATCATTGAATGAAGATTTAGCAGCGGATAATTGTACTTTTGTGAATGTGTGTTATATGAAAATATTACGTAATCTTTCAATACATGAGCATCCATATAAAATGCTTTATCTCGAATATCATGAAAAATTAATTCAATTACTTTTAAAAGACAATTTGTCGGATGAAAATAAATCGGAAAATTGTTCAAATAATATGGAAATATTTACAATTCAAGCAGTGAATATTTTAGCCAATTTGCAAAAAGTGAATTGGCTTCTTTTGTTAAAAAAATATCCGCTCTTAGAATGGCTCAAGAAACGGATAAATGTAGGTAATAATTTTAACAATGAAATTATAATGGGTTGTTTGGCACTTCTTGAGTCCTGTTTTAATCAACAAGATTGTGCGATTTATTTAATTGAATGTAATTGTATTCCATTATTGATCGAACTGCTTAATGCTAAACAGGAAGAAGATGAAATAGTCATGCAAATATTGTACGTAGTAAATTCGATGTCGAATCATGAGATTGTATGCAATTATTTAATTAAAAATAATCAAGTCATCGTTTATTTACTTGATTTACTCAATGATAAAAATGCACATATTCGATTTATTTGTAACTTCACTCTTGATATTATCTCTGAATATGATGAGAAATTAAAAATAAAATTGAAGGAAGAACGATTTAAATCATTTAATAAGAGTTGGCTTGAGATTATAAATTCAAATGAAAATTTTAACATTTCAAATAATGAAATAGAACAAAACGATGAAATGTTTGATCAATTCATTAAAAATGACCTATTCTCTGAAAATTTGTTTAGTTTTGATAATTTAAGTGAAGATGAATCGATAAATGATCGATTCGATTTAACGAAATCAAGAAATCGAAGTAGTAGACCACAAACTGCTAAATATAGGTAAATATTATAATTATCTGTTTTCATATAATTTTCTAAATAATTTTTTTTTAATGATCAGGTCACCTAAATTAAATTGAAAATGATATTTTTCAGCAAGATTCCAAACTAATAGATATTTCAAATACAAAAAAAAAAACAAAATTTTCAATCAGCCAAAATAATAAATATATAAATTGTAATTTTAAAAATTGTCTCAAAATTATTTTCCTAGTACTTTTAATTACTCAGCTTTCGCCAAAACGATTTATTTATTTAACTAACTTTATTCATTCGAAATTTATATAGGAACAAAAAATATTTGAATCTTTTAAAAAATGTATAGATATTTTTGAGTGAAAAAAATTTTCATCAAATGACTAGTCAAAAAAGAATATTTCTTAAAAAAACAAAAGTTTTTATTGAAATATATTTGGATTTTTTACTATTTTTATTTTTAAAAAACTTTTTTTTTCACTACTGCACCTCTTCTATGCTCGATTTACAGTCAGAAGTATAAAATTGTTTTCTTCTCTAAATATCTACAAATAAAGCTATTTGTACAGTCAAAATATAATTGTTTTTCTCTTAGAAAATATTGTGTCTATTTATGAAGAAAAGTTCAAAAGTTTTTAAAGGGAAACCATGGATAAATCAAAAAAAGTAAAGGGCTTTAAGAATGATGTAGTTAGAGTTGAGAGACAAGTACCAGATGTCTTAAAAGATTATCCTGAACGAAGGTTCTGGAAATTAGCAAATGCTCCATTACTTTCAAAAAGCTATTTGAAATTTTATTTGGGTTATTTTGGATTTACGATTGCATCATTCTCAATTGGTATATGGGCAATAAATAAATATAATCTATTCAATACAAATGCGTATATGGGTACAACTAAATTCGAAACCGAATTACTTTCAGAATTTCCTAATCTCGACTTTGAAAAAGTGTACAAAACAACAACTTTTACCGAAAAATTCAAGCAAAGAGAAAAAGAACGTCTCGAACAAATAAAATCAAAACAAACGAACGACAAAAAATCAAAAAATAAGAATCAAACTGATCAAACATAAATCATTAAAACTCATTCAATTAATTATAATAAAATTCAATTAAAATTTTTTAATCAATTTTTACCATTTTGATTTAATTCAAATTTACTTGTTTTTTAAATTTTCTATCTAAATTTAATTCTCTTCACAAATTTATTTTTTTTTCACTTCGTGTACTTAGTCAAATTATTCTTGGAAAATTCACGTTGAAAAATAATCAATTTAAATTGATGGCAAGAGGGGTAAACATGTTGAAGTTTTTTATTTGAAGAACTAGGCAGAACAGAAAGAATTATAAAATAAGTTGAATAAAAATTCTATGATAAATAGCAAAGCATTGTCTTTGTATAATTTTCGAGTGTGCAAATTTTGTTACTCGCATAAGGCTAAATCTATTAAAAAATACGCAACTTTGGGCATTTCTACACCATATCAGACCCATTAGAGATACTTCGGAACATATGTAAAACACCCAATATATTAATCTCAGATCCAAATAAAAATTTCTATATAATTTATGTGCTTAATTCAGGAGCATTAAAACAAAAATTACTTTTTGCCAGTGAAATTTTTTTCAAAAGTAAACTCATATATAGAATGCAGAAGAATTTATAAAAAAAAAAGTACATTTTGAATTTCCCACTTTTTAAGTTTTCTCTAAGCGAAAAAAAAAATAACCGTTTGCCTCAGAAAAATGAAATGCATTCAAAACAAAAACAAATATTCTTGACTGCTTATCGATGGTGAAAAGTTTGTTCAAAATCGTTTTTGAAATATGATCGCTTGTATTTTGTTTACAAATAGGTGTATTTTTAAAATAAAAGTGTTTTTCGATATAATTAGATTATTTTAAATGATTATTTCTGTATTTTTTTATTTATTTGGTTTAAAATTTATTTATTGATTTTCATGAGAAGAAAAAAATTAAAACGAAAAAAAAAAATTAAAAATTCATTAAAATAATTATTTAGAAAAAATTGAAGATCAACCAGAAACAAGTTATAAATTAACTAAAAAATTAGCGTTGAATGTACTAAACAGAATTATTTTACCAAAAATTATTAATTACAAAAATAATCTACCATTTTTAAAAACATCGAATCTGATCACTTTTATGATCAAGATAGATGTTATCAAACTTTTAATAGTCGAGGCAAGCGGATTTTTCGATTTTATGCTTTATTTAAATCTTTTTTTTTTGTGTTTATTGGATTTGATATCGACAATTCATTAGATTCTTCTATTAATTTGAATTAGTTTTCAGAATGTAAAATTTCATCAAATATATCAACAGGTTTTTAGAATTTTTTTTCGAATTAAATAAATTATTAGAAATTTATTGATTGGATTAGTTTAAAATAAAAAATTGAATGATAATCAAGTTCACTGCAGAAAAATCGGGGAGAGTGTATTAACGAAATATCGACTGTAAACCATTCAATACATTCAAATTTACAGCGATGTATATGCAATTTTAATCATCAATTTCAATCTATTTCTCTTTTTTTTCATACACAATTCAAATATACATCTATTTTTAGGTGTTTTGTTATTTATTTGGTGAAATTAATCCATAAATTCAAAATTAAAATGATCTAAAATTGATCTATTTCATTCCCAAAATCGATGTTTAAGCTTCTTTTTCAGTAGACAAAAAACTAATCTGAAGTCTTTTGCCAAAAAAAATCAAATGAAGACTTGAAATTAAAAAAATGACTGAAATGGATGAAATTTGGAGAGACGTTAATTCTAATTGCAGAATTGGTGTCGGTAAGTTGAAAATTCAAAGAAAAATAAATTAATGAGATTACTTAAATATTTTTCTTTTGAAAACAGTTTTGTCGAATTTTAATCAAACTACTCTGCAAACGCCACATTACTTACAACTATATGTGGGCGAAATCGTGTACATATGCAAAGAGACTAAAGAATGGTATTATGGATATTCAAATAATATACCCACCAAATACGGTATATTTCCCAAATCATATATTGGTCTAAAGCGATCAACGGTTGAAAAATCCCCTGGTAAAGAAATAATTAAATCAACAGAACCACAAATCGCTCAAGAAATCACCTATGTACTTAAAGAATGGTGTCCACTCTGGAAAAAATTATACATTATACGGGATCGAAATTTTGAAATCATTCAATTTCTTGTTTATGAATTGATTGATTTACGTTCTAAAATATTGTCTGGAACTCTGCCCACTGATGAAATAAAAGAATTGAGACAAAAAGCAACTAGACTTATTGATTCAGGCAATTATATTCTTCAACTCGACATGTCAGTAAGAGATGAACATGGTGATCTTGTAAATTCGTCCGAAATGTGTGCCATTGATTTATACAATTTACATGAAGCTGCTCAAAAAAAAAATAAAGAATCAGTAAAGTCTATTCAAACTGGCCAAACAAAAAATAATCAAACCATAACAAATTTTAGTGTGTTTAGTCATAATTTATGTGTAATTGTGAAAAATTTCGCTTGTTATGCAAGTGAAGATGTTCAATTATTGATGAATTTGTACGATGCTAAAGAATCAAAATTTATAAGTGAAAATTTTTTCATCAAATGGAATCAAAAAAAAATACTACGTGATTTAGATTTCTTGAATAATCTCAAGGTAATTAAAATATAAATTTATTTATATGATTATATAATAATTGATTGGATTTTGACAGGTTTTGTTCTGTGATCTTGGTAAAAAAGATTTGGAACGAGAAAAAATGTATTTCATTTGTCAAATCGTTCGAGTAGGAAATATGGAAAACAAAGATCTTGAATCACAAAAGCAACGTCATAATACGATATACAATAGCCAAAAGAAATTAGTTGATGGATTAAGAAGACCATTCGGAGTAGCTGCACTTGAAATTTCAGATATATTAAATGGGAAAAAAGAATGTGATATTGACAATGAAATATTTATGCCAATCTTACAATTTACAAGCGAAAAAGATTCATTAGATTCTATGATTAAGAAAATAACAAATTCTAAGACTAGTGATATGAATCCGAAAGATCACAAAGGGCAAGGTCTTTGGATTTCGCTTAAATTATTACATGGAGAATTGAAGCAAGTTCGAGAAGAATATCCTCATCTTGTATCACCACTTACATCAATTGCCAAAAAAATAGGTTTTCCCGAAGTCATTTTACCTGAAGATATACGTAACGATCTCTATCTCACTTTAGTAAGCGGTGATTTTAGTTCACGTTCAACAAATGCTAAAAACATTGAAGTTACTGTTAAAATTTGTAATGAGAATGATGAAACGCTTGATAATGTGATTACTTATGGAGCAGGTGCAGAAATGATCTCTGATTACAAATCTGTAATTTACTATCATGAAGAAAAACCAAGATGGATGGAAACATTCAAAATATCAATACCTGTTGAACATTTTTATAATTTACACATTAAATTTTCATTTAGACACAGATCAAGCTCAGAATCAAAAGATAAGGAGAAAGCGTTTGCTTATGCTTATATCAAATTGATGAATGAAAACGGTACTACGATCAAAGATAAACAACACAATTTGATCATTTATAAAGTTGATGCAAAAAAGTTTGAAAATTCAGAAAACTCATTCAAATATTTATTAAGTAAACCATCAGCTAAAGTAGAAAATGAAAAGTTGAATATTTTGAACAAGAATCATATAACTAATGGTAATTTATCAAAGTCAGAGCGAACATCATCTACTCAGACACTATTATCGACAGGAAATCCTGGTTTATCAATGAATTTGAAAGACAACTTCCTTATAGAGACTATCATTTGTTCAACAAAATTAACACAAAACATTGATCTCCTCGGTCTACTCAAGTGGTCATCCCGTAAAAATACATCGGATGAAGAATTAAAAGCATGTCTCATTGCACTAATGAAAGTTGATGGTGAAGAAATAGTCAAATTTTTACAAGATACGCTCGACTCATTATTTAACATATTGATGGAGAAAAATTCGACTGAATTTAATTATTTGGTTTTCGAGGCTCTCGTATTTATTGTTGGTTTAATATCAGACATAAAATATCAAAATTTTAGACCAGTACTAGATGTCTATATTCAAGAAAATTTTTCAGCCACTTTGGCCTATAACAAACTTATTTTTGTGTTAACTAATTTCATCGATGGTCTTACTGAAGGGAGAACACTCATTGGACAATCAAATGCGGATTCAAATAATATGACTATTGATCAATCGTTCAATTTGCGTGCAATGAAATGTTTAGAATTCATATTTAAATTCATCGTTAAGTCAAGATATCTGTTTGCATCATTAAATAGTGGTAAAAATGAGAAAGAGTTTGAAGAATCAATGGCTATTCTTTTGAATTCAATATCGAGATTACTCTCCGTAGAGAGTTGTGCATCAATCACAGTGCAAGGTAGTTGCCTTAAATATCTGCCTTATGCGATACCCGACATACTTACTGTGTTTAATTCAAAAAAATTAAGCCTTATTCTAATTAAAATAATAAATAGTGTGCCTATCGATAAATTACGAACTCAAAAAATGGTGTGTATTAAAGATATACTTCATTCACAAAGTCTTTTTAATGATATTGAATGTAGAATGATTTTTTTACCCGTTTTCAATAATCATATTAAAATGTTAATGAAAAGTGGTGATTTCAACACAATCGACAGAACTTTTAGTGTGAACAGTGATGGTGAAAGTCGTAAACAGTATGCGGAAGAACTCGATATTTGTATACAAGTATTAAGTGACATGTTATCTTGTCTTTATAAACAATGCAAACAATCAGTATTCGACGATATCAATAATTTAATTAATACTCTATTGCCAACTTTAATTCAGACAATTGATCAAACAGAAAGAAGTGATAAGCGTATCGGTGGTCTAGTTGCTATACTTATCGAAATATTTAGACAAATGACTTCAGTACATTTTGATCATTTTATCAATAATTTATTTGAACAAAAAT
>BLXL01003254.1:0-29078 GCA_023170135.1 Acarapis woodi | reverse complement strand
TATGATTCGCACGTATGAGAGAGCCTTTATTTGACGAAACTAAATGACTAAATGTTTGTGCGATGTCTTGTGAAAATGTAAATTTTTAAACGAGTCAAATCAATGTCAATTATTTATAAATTATAATAAATAATATTTAGAAATGCTATAATAATGTAAAGAATGTATTAAAGTACCAATCAAATTTATAGGTGCAACCATAGTTACATTTTTAAGAAAGCAAACCATAGTTACATTTTTAAGAAAGCAAACCATACACTACTATTTAGATTATATTTGAAGTCAATACTTTAGTTTCAACTCTTACCAATATATTGATAGTATTAAATAATTTGCTTAAGAATTTTATTGAACTCGAATATCCTTAAAATACACTTTGACTTGAAAAAAAACTTTGCTGCGAAAAATCCTAAGAATTTTTTTTCCTTTAAGAAAACTAATGATCGACATTTTATTAACGAAACATAAATGCATTAAAATCAGTAACTAAAACAAAACATTCTAATGCTTTCATTTGACTCAAAATCATGTGAAATATTCATTTTCAATTTTTATCTACCGCATACCTTTTTGATAAAAAAAAATTTTTAGGTACAAGTGTATTAGTTGTATAATGACCATTCTTAATGCGCATATATAACGGATCTTTAAATTAAAATTTATTTTGATGTCAACTTATAGAATTCACAAACTGGATCGTAGTAAATTTGGGATGATTTTTCATGTAAATCCAAAAAAATAATTTCAAGTTCCACAAGCTATGAAGTTATCCAAAATTTTCTTCGATTCATATTTATTAAAGGTTCATGAGTTTTTCAGTTTTTGCCCTATATAACGAATTTATTTTTGTTTATTTCCAAAAAATTTGATTCATTTTTTATAATTCTTAAACATTATTTTTTTAAAAAAATTATTACGTTTATCTTCTTTCTCACTTAAACAAGTTGATGGTTAAATTTTTTTTATTAATCGTATAAATTAAACGATTTAATTTGCTAAATAGTGAAAATAAATATATTTACCTGATGAATTTAAAATCAAAGTTTTAATTAAAAAAAAAACAATTTAGGTATTTTAGAATTAGAAAAATTTTATAATTAATAATTTAGATTGATTATTAAAGTTCGAGAAATTTGCAATTTTAAAATATTGGTAAATCGAAAATTTAGGAAAAAATTGTGAAAATTAAAATATGCTTACAATTTTTATAGTATTATGATAAAAGACAATATGTAGCAAATTAATATATTTACCAAATATTGCATACATTTAAAAATTATTTATAAATAAAATTACTAAAATACACTTAAAATGCTTAAATACAAATCTCGTTTTTTAAACTTTATCAAATTCGTACGCAAGACTATTATTAACATATAATCTAAAAAACTTAGCTAAAATTTATAAAAGGAACGAAAAGCAGTTCTTGTCAATAATAAAGTAATGAACAAAATAATGTGTATTCGAAAATTAGTGGGCGAGGTAAGAAAGCGATTTTCATATAATATAGCTTAATATTTGTAAGTTGATTCTTTTTTGTTAACAAAAGTATTTAATAAGCAAAATATTTCATTATTTGGGCTACTACTTATTTGACAAAATTCTATGATTTGGGAAAATATCTTTGTGCTCCCAAATCTGAATTTCTGTCGAATACTTCTAGGTATCAATAATTAATTAAGTAACATCTAAAATTTGAAAATTTATTCTTTATTTCATGTATTTTTTTAAAAATCATATTTTTAATATAAACATATATTTCCTTTAGTCTACTTTATCATAGATTTTAGCCACAATGAATCTTCATTACTAAAACTTATTCAACACTAATAAATATTTAAAAGAAATACCGAATATGAGTCGAATTATTAAATTATGTAGTTTGTATTATAATTTGTGTTTCGAAAAATTTACAGAGCTTGACTTTTAAAAAATTTTCTTTTATTTTGTTTGTGATCATAAAATTTTTTTTTTAATGCTTCGACATTTTACTCTAATGACCAATACTTTGAAATGCTCAACTATTTTATTGATACTGAAATTTTTAAAACAAAAAAGAAAAAGAAAAAATGCACAATAATTAAATTTATAAATATATTCATAATGTTACAAAAACAACAGGTTTTATTTTTTTTCAATCCTATGTTTTTAGAAGAGTTAGTAAAATTTCTTTTAAAATATTTATCTTTTATTAATTTTTTTAATGAACATCAGTGATTTTTGATTTGAATTTTAAAAGTTTATTTACAACTCATTCAAAAAAACTCATAAAAAAATTAGAAATTTCTTTATTTTAATTTGATAATTTTCACGTTTTCATAAAACTGAATTGCCGGAAGGTTATTTCTACAAGTTAAAAAAATTGAAAAAAAAAAAAAATGCTTTCAAAGTAATTCAAAAAAGTAGTGAAAAATATAAAAAAAAAAGAAGCATACATAGAAACTTAAATTTTTCTTCAAATTCAATGAACGTTTATATAAAAATTAGTAGAACATTGGCCTCTGAAAAACAGCGCTTTTATTCTTTTATTAAAAAATTATAAGGTTTGCAGTCTTTTAATGGTTAAAATTTGAGAGATGTAGATTATAAGAGCAAACAAGGCATTACCAAACTATCTCATAGGTTACTATCCATAATATTTTTTTGAGAATTTATCTTAGGATGTATTTTTCAAGTAATTTTATGTAGCTTTCGCATGCGATCATTTAATTACCTAAATCGTAATAAATAGTGGCACTCGTTTAAGATTGAGTAATGATGAATAATGAGAGATTCTAAATAATTAAAAATTGAGTTTCATTGAAAGTAAACATTAAAAGATAGAGAAAAAGTTCGGAAAAATATTATTTACAAGTTTTAAGAATCAGTGAAAATAAATTAACGAAAAAAAAAAACATTTTCTATTAACTTTTTTTTAGTATTTGGTAAAAGATGTGTAATAAAATAGTATTCATAGAAATATTTTAGCTTAATATTAAAATTAATGGCAAAATTCGAAGTTGAAATTACGATCCAAATTATCAAGTAAATTCCTATTATCAATGATTTAAATAAATAGAGGTCAGGGTTCAGCAAAATTCCAACTAAATGATTTCTCAATATTTTCAACAATCTGGTCTACAAGAGTGCTGACAAATTGACAGTTAGAAGCACTCAAGATGCTTTTTGTTTGTTCAAGTATGTTAGATGAACTTTGTTTTTTTTTTTTAACTTTTCAATATAATTTACGAAAACTAATGAAGTATTCAAGAAGAACTACTAGCCGGTGTCCAAACTAGGTGGAAAATATAATTCATAAACCCAAATTGTATGTACGAAAAGCCTCTGATTTTTAATTAATTTGTTAATTTTGTAGAACCCCAGATATGTAAATCACTTAATTTTACGCCTCATAGGCCACAATCATAAATCATGATAAAAAATTCAGCGAGAGTAATAATTAGAGATTATCAATGAAAAAAAATCTTGAATAAATAACATATAAATTGACGAGTGCATGGCAAATATAATAAATACTAGACATTGTTAGATCGAAGGGTCAAATATGAAAAATTAATATTTACATTTCATTTTAATTATATTAGAATATACATTGAATTTAGTATTTAAACTTTGAAATCTGAAATCAATTTACTTAGAATATATTAATGACCTTTAAAGAAATTTATTTAAATTTTTATGAATCTTATAAAGTATTGGTAGTTTGCAAATGCCAAAATATTATTTTTCAATATTATTTTATATTTTTGAGTCCGATCAATGATCATAAATCACGATCAGCAAGAATATTAATAATTTTAATTTTTTTTGAATTCTAATTGTAATTTAATTTGAACTAACTTCTATAATTCAATCTCATTTTAATTTAGATTTATTCAAATAAAATAAATTTCTTTTTTCGGTTTACGGGATACAAAGTTTATCTTTGTGAGAAATAATTTGAAATTGTTCGAAAAATTTCTTATACGTTCTATCTTCTGATTTAAAATAGTAAACAAAGCTTAGTAAGCTCATCGTTTAGATTACTCATAAACAAAAAATTTAATTTCTTAATAAATTCATTCAGAAACTTATTTGGATTTGCTTTATTGGATGCTTTTGTAATAACTAAAGTTTATGCAGAAATTTAAAAAAAAATTAAACTATATTTCTGATGTTTACAGGGTCAGAATTTGAAGATATTTCATTTAAAAATTCAAATAAAATTATTCAAAATTTTCAGTAAATTTTTGAATTCCATGTCAAAGCCTGATCAATGTTGGCAGATTCTTAAATAAATTCATCAAAAATTGAATTTTTTTTTTCATAAAAACAAATTTAAATGTACAAATTAAAATTTTATTAGAGATCTAAACATCAGAATTCTCTCCGTGACAATCATCGCTAAAATTTTTTTCCATTACATATTTCTTTAATGAAATCTACGTTTTAGAGATATATTTTTGATGACTTAATTGTTTTTTAATTGAAATTTTATTTATCCATAATTTTTAAATTTCATGTAAATAAAGAAAAAAAAAAGATTTTTTAAAACGGTATAAATCTTAGAAATTTATTTTAATCCTTTATTTTGAGAAAAAAAAATGTAGTTTACCTTGTTTATACACAACAATAATCTTTTTTATAGTATGAATGATCAAATCAATATTTTCAATGAATTTGATGTGTCTAATATTCAATATGTTTTTGATAAGCTTTAAAATATGATTGGGAACTTTTTCACGATTAATTTTTTTTTTTTTTGACGACTTATTTTAACCTAACGATTAATATTTCGATTTTTTTTCGTTTCCTAAAAAATTTCCTTTCAAAATCTTGTATTTAGATTATATTTAATTTTGAAAATGTGTAATTAATAATAATAATATTTATTCAATTTGTCAACACATATATGAAATCGATTATAAAATGCAGTTTTTCAAATTTCAATGTGAATATCGTTATAATTCAAATAGGTGCATTTTTCACTAATAATCTTGTTATATTTTAATTGCTTATTTGATTTATAAACTTGATCTTATATCGTTTTCATAAACATCATCTATACTTTTATTTAATGCATTTTTCTCGTTAGGTCTTAGTCAAAATGAGATGTTCATCAAATTGCGTGACAGAAAAATAATAAAAAATAAGTCCGATTTTACTTTCTAAATATATTTTTAAAATCAATTTGCATTAAATTCGGGAAATTTCAAAAAAAAAATTTCTTCATATTTCTGTTTAATTTTGATTCATCTTTTCTTCTTATCTTATGAAGCGAGCATGAGCCCTAAAATTTTAAAAAAAAATGTAAAATTTAGCATCAATAAAAATAAAAGTTAATTTTTATGCTGAAATTTTTCAAAATAAAATTTCAATAACTTTAAAGCGCTAAGAACTAAACATTCAAGTTTAAAATGAAATTGTCATTTTATTTAACATATCTTTTACACTTGTTCAAATTATCAAATGAATACTATACATATTTTTAAGTTTACTAAAGAACAAAAAAGTTACCTGCCATCGTTTTAAAATGCAGCAAATCAAACTGCAAAATTTTTTGAAATGAATCTTTTTATATTAGTTTTGAGATTTTCTTTTATTTAAAAAATCTCAATATTATAACATCTTTATTTAGAGTGAAATAAAAACAAAATAATTTTACATTTAAAACTTTATAAAATTGATTTCAATCTTAATTATTAGACAACTTTAATGAGATAATATAAGTAGCTAGTTTATAAATTTTATAAGTCGTTTATCGTTGGCAATCGTGAAATTTGACAAATAAATTTTAAATTATGAAAGATAAAAAAAACTTACAATTCTAATAAACTTTCACTAAAATTGAGTTTGAAAAAAAATTATCATTATCATTAATTTAAATTGTTTAAACTATTTAACTATTTAAATCTACTTGAGCCCGATGTTTCACTGAAATTTAATTGAAAATTATTATTAAGAATATTAGTGCTAATTAGTGATATAAATAAGCGATTTTAATCATAAATTAAGTGCAAAAATATAATAAGAGCCTAATTTTACATAGATTATAAAAGCAAAATAATTTTTTTAAAAATTATTAAGTCTGGTTGTGAAATATACTCAAAATTCATGCTGTATTTATGACCATAATGGAAAAATATTAATGACAATGGACAAACCGTCATATAAGAAAATTTTTAGTCACTTGTTCAGTGTTATTCAAAACTTTTTCTTTCCATATTTTAGACTAGGTACTTATTTTTTTTTTTTTAATATGTTTGGACCAATTGGAAATTCATCTAATACGAAACTGTCGTAAAGTGTATTCGTAAAATTCGCTAAAATTTTTGATTGGATAATATGCTTTACATTATCTAGTCTGTTGGGTAATTGTGAAAAATTTGATTCACTCTACTATATATGAATCATTTTCTTGTTATTCAAAGCGTTTTCATAAACTGACTACGTTCAAATGACTAAGTAAAATAAAGTTTATAAACTATTTAAAATAAAATTGTTTATTTAGCTAATTTTGACATTTTCGTGTCTTTTTGATACTACTTATTGTAAAATTTATAAATTTTATCTCGATGAAAGAACTATAAAAATTTACATGTTCATTTTAATTTATATCAATTTTAGTATACTTCGAATTTAAACTGAAAATCGAACCATTAAATCATTGCAACTCAAAATTTGGTAATTTTCATTTTTATTCATTAGTTTACAAAATCTGAATTTCAATCAAGTATCATTTATAAACTTTGTTTATTGTATTTTTTTTTTATGGCCAAAAAAAAAACGCACAAATATATTTATAAAATGTCATAAAAATGAGGTATTTAATGTGAGCCTTATATTACTTTTGCACTCAAATTTTAAACGAAAATATAACAATTTTAATTGAACAAACACTTTATTTAGATAAAATTGAACATTAAAAAAAAATGGTTTGAATATTAATTAAAAGCGACTTCATTTATATATATTTACAAAATAGGGTTGAATTTTCCATTGCTCATAAATTGAGAAAAAAAAACTATTTGATTTTTATGGAACAAAACACTTAACAACATCAATTAAACAGACATTTGACTAGTCTTGTTGGCCAAATTTTGATAATTTTAGAATGAAGATTTTTAGTTTTTCAATGAAAAACACGTTCGAATAAAAAATAAAAAATTTATAACAAGATCAAATTCTATAAAGCAAAATTAAATCTTGACTCAAATTTTTAAATTTTGAAAATTTTGATCTGATTATAGATCAACAAAAAAAATTAATTTTAAATTTTTGTTTATGAATTACTAGCTTTTTTGCTTTTTCTTTTCATGTTGTCATTTCTATAATATTCATAAAAAAATTTTAAGATTTGAGTAATTTTTCTGAATAAATCTTTATTATTTAAAAATAATATATTTTTTTGAAACTAAGAAACTTATATTAACATATTATTATTAAATTTAATATTAATTTTATAATTTACTCATCACAAAATAGATGATTTTTAATAGAAAGTGATTTTTTCAATTTTTTGTAATGTAATGAATTTGAATGTGAGGAAAATCTTGTTCCGAAAAAAGGGTTCTTAAAATTTTTCGAAAATCACATAATCTCAAAGTTGAATGTTTTGAAAATTTACTAAGAGAATATCAGAAAAGATCGCAAAAGTTAGAATAGCTAGTATTTATTAAACTAATCATCATATTATAATGAAGAAAACATATTCTAATATCTATCTAATATATTCAACCTAGATTCTGTAAATTATGAAAATTATAATGGGATAAAAACAAAAATAAAATGAAAAATGACAGGTTAATTAATGACAAAACTATTTTTCCTTTTGTCATTATCTGATAAAAAAAAATGTTTTTCAAATTCATAAAATATATATTGTTTTAAATTTTTCTTCTGCAATATGATCTATGCTGAAAAAATTTTTATGAAAAAATTTGAAGAAAAAATTTCGATTATCGTTTCTGAAATGTTAATTAAAATACTTCCAATAGCATTCATATAGACAGATTTCGAATCCCTACAATAAAAAAATTTGATTTTGAATTTATTACAACTAAATAATATTTTTGTTTTTTAATCAATTTGATTTAATTGAAAGGAATCCAATCACTCGAAAATTGAAAAATTTGAGTATTATTTTTATATTCTAAATTTTTAATAATTATTAAAGTCCGGTTGACGAAATGAAATATTTAGGTGACAAATTTAAAAAAAAATACAATTATCACAATATCAATTTTTTTTAAAATTTGTAACAATCATTGTATAATTAACTTTTGTTAAACACAAATTAGGAAAAAAGTCACATTATTTTGAATTTTGTTTTATAAAAAAAAAAGTTTTGAAACTTAAAAAAAAAAAAAAAAAACTTATAAATATAAAAATATTTGGATACTATCATCATCTTTAAAGCTTCTAAAATTTAATTTCATTCAACTGATTTATTATTGATTAACAATGCAATTATATTTAATACTGTTAAGTTCGGTTGAGTCCACTAATATAAGGCGTATACTTTTTTTGAAATATTCTAGTGGCAGCACAATCGACCGAACCCACATTAATTTTTCCACAGTTTCTGGTAAATTTAGTAGACATCAAGACTGATTACGGAAATGTTAGGAATATTGAAAAAGAATCTCTCAAACAAAATTTTTTCAATGTTTTTTTCTTTTTTCATTTTTTAATTATATCGTTTGTTCAAATAATTAGTTTTGGGAATGATCTTTGTAATTAAAAAAAACTATTTGCATCAATATTCATACAACCATAATTAAGGTTTTAGTTGGTTCCAAGAATATTTTTTATTCAAAGTCGCTTTAGAAACTAAATTGTGATTTTAGTTTCTTTTTTAATTGAAAAATAAATTTAATCAAAGAACAACTCAACATGTTGTTTGTATTCAACTTCAAATTAATTTGCAAATGAATTCTAAAGACAAAAATTCAAATTTTGGATAAATAATCTCACCGCAACGATTATCAATACTGGTTAATGTAAAAAAATAAATCAATATTGGTTTTTTTGATAATATATTTTTTTGTGCTTTATTTAGACCAAAAAAATTTTGGTTTAAGATCATTTCAAAAAGTTTTTTTACAGTTTCAATGTTAAAAAAAATTTTTTTATTTTGTGATAAATACCTGTAAATCAAATATGAAATTCAAAATTGATTTCAGGTTGATAATTCACGATGAATTTTTTATCTCGAAAATATTTTTTATATTATGTCTTTTAAATCGTAAGTTTCAAAAATTTTATTTTTTATTGAATTTCATAATTTTTTAATCTTCTAACGCGCAATCAATTTTTACATTTAAAATGTCAATTTAAATTATGAAAATATTAAAAGTACACAATATTTTTGCGATTTTTTGTGGATAAAGACAAATATTTAAATTTTCTTTTTTTTGAATGTATTTTCTATTGATTAAAAATACGATTCATTTCGAGCAGCGAAAATTTTTTAATTTTCATTTTTTAGTGAAAATTCATTTAAAAGTTTCAAATTCATATCTATTTTGTGTTGTAATTTTATTTTATTCATTTATAAAATCAGTCATTAGATTTTTAATTTCATAAAAATAGTTTGATATTTTTAATGCATTAGGAAGTCTGCAAAATAAAAATTTTAAATAAAAACATTTTTAATGTGATTTAATATATTTTTCAAAATACTCACTCTGAGAGTAATGTAAAAATCGAGTATTTTAATTTGAGAAAAGTCTTAATTTAACTCTGTCTAGCCATTTTAACAGACTTTACGTTTTTACAAATGTTATAAATCCATAAAATAATATAAAGTGTTGTTATCACCCACATCAGCATAAAAGATCATTTAATTTTTTAATAAAAACTTTTTTTTTTTTATTTAGTAATACATATTTGATTTTGAATTTTCTACTGATAAAAATATTGTCTTGTTTTCAACTTGCTACCACTGATCACCCATTCGTAATCGGGCACTTTGAAAAATAAATACACTAGTTAATACTTTCGCTTAGAAAGTAAATGAATTTTATTAAAAATATAGTAATTTTTGCAAATTAATTTCTATGAATAAAAAAAAAAAACGTTTGGTCAATCTGCTTTAAATTAAATTAAGTCCTATTTATTGTAATTTCAATCTTAGTGTCATGTGCTTTTATGTTGTGAAATAAACAATTTTATGGGACAATTATATATAAGTTATGAATTATAGGAGTTTTTACTAATATCTTTAGATAAGCAATTTGAATTTTTAATTAAATTTTTACTATCTATCAATTTATCAAAAAAATAATTCATAATATGATAGTATTAAATTTATAAATAATCAAGCCAAACGTTGTTAAGCGATTAACATGATTAATATTCAGAATTTATTTAATCTTAACTGAAAAATTTGATGTTTAATAATATAAAAATTTAGTCAAACCGAAGTGAAGGAAACTTATCGGATGTTGTTTTTAGATGCAGTTCTTCACTATAGGTCAATCGTTAAAAATACTATTTGAATCGGTAATTAGGAAAGGTATTTTCGTTACGATTAGTTCTTGTTAATCTAATTCTTGATAAATAATATTCTAATGTATGAATAATGATTGTAGCCTCTATTGATTCTTAATCTATGATCGAATTTACATATTGTCGAATGATTTCTTTGTTGATTTCTGACAATAGCTCTTATTTGTCAGTAAAAATTGATATCTTTCTGTGCGAGCCAATCAAGGAGATGTAATACTGTAAAAGAGTTATAATTTGATCATAAATTTAAGAATTATGCATCAAATCAGCTTGACACCCACTAGTTTCATCATTAAACTTTATTTGATATAAACAAAATTTCTTTTTCCAGTTAAAATCGTCAATTTTATTAATATTGAATATATTATACCATGATGTTATAAAAAAACATCTCGATACACTTAATAGCATTAGTCATTCTCTTATATTAAAACTTGACATTATCGGTAATTATTTTGAGTCTAAAAACCTACCAAGTAATAATTTTTATATCTAAAAATTTTCATAAAAATTTTCAAATATGTAGTTTGAAGTATAGAGTTTATCAAAGTTGAAATTCAAATTTTGAAGTTATTAATTTCAGCTTTTCGAGATAGGAATTAAATGCTTTCTACAAATTCTTTGAATAATTAAAAGTATTTTTGTAACATTTAGTAAAGTTTAAAAATAAATTTCATCATAATCCAGTTTTCATTTCAATGTAATCATGATGTATAACATTCTTGAGATTAATTTATAGAATTTCTATATTGCAATACAGATTAAAATAATCGTTTTAGAATTTTCATTAATAAATGTTACTTCATTTTGTTTGAAAGACACGTATTAAACCCTTTCTTAAAAATTTTTTTATTTTAAATTTTATCTTATTATTTTTATCATGCTTATTCACAAAGATCTCATCTAATTCAAACGCAAATTAGACTTTTTTGTCTGAGGAATGTTACTTACAATCCAAAGTTGAACATTTCGAAATATTTTAATGTTTTGAGTTTTTTTCAGAGGTGAGTAAGTTATTAAAAGTTGATAGGATTATAAATAAAAAAAAAAAAAAAGAAATTTTTACATTGGTCAAAATAACATTAAAAAATTTTTTTAGACTTTTAGGTTCTAAATAATGATGAATAGTTGTTAAGCAGGTAAATTAAAAATTTACACAGAAAAAAATTAATTTTATTTTTTTTTCTTCGCTGTATCTCAAATAGTATTAAGATTCTGATCATGATATAAATATTTGAACTAGAGATTATTAGATTATTGTTTCAAAGACCTTAAATTTATTTGATTAAAAAAGCTTTAGTTCAAATTTATCTTTTATTCTTCAAATACTTTTAATGGTAAATTTTTTAAATATTTTGTTTATTCGTTTGAAATATAATATATGATACTTTATTTTTTTATAAATTTTTTTTTGTCTATCAAAGATTTGAATACATTGAATATATAATTAAAAATAATTTAGGAACATTCAATACTTAATTGAAAATGAAAAAATATTGATGATGAAAATTATAAAAAAAATTTTTTTAATCGAACAATAAAAAAATCAGTTCTATAATCAAAATAAGACTAGGAAACAGATGATTTATTGTTTTAATCACTTAATAGGAAAAATTAGTATTAATATAGATAGAGTATACTTTATATTTAAATTAAATAAAAATACAAGTAAATATGTGTAATATAAAATTTATCATCACACATGCATTTAAAAATTATTCTAATTAAATGTGGTTGAATCTGTTTTGTTCAAAATGTTTTTATTTGTAGCCCAGCTTGGAATTTAGGCATACAGATTAGTTTTCACATTATACTTAAGACTGTCATTTTAGGAATTGTTTACAAAAAATATATTAAATGTTGATTAAAAAATACTCATTAAATTTTAATCTGGTCAAAACTCAATTTTTAGAAACCCTTTTTTTTTTATTTCTTATTAATTTTAAAGAAATACAATCTTTAGACCTAATTCTTGTCTTATTTGTGATCATATAATTTTAATATTCTTTTTCGAATAAATCAATTTTAAAATGAGCAACATAATTAAAATTTATCACATTCAGTAAACATATTTTATTTTATATCGTGGCAAAATTATAAGTTTTTTTTTTGAAAATATGCCTCGAACACAAAAAATAAAAATAATTCGGAACTTTGTATGTAAGTATTAGAAAATCTGTGAATTGAAAAATTCTGATAAATATTCATAATTACAAAATAAAAGTTAATAAAGATTTATTAATTTATAGAATAAATTTTTTTTTTTACAAATTTTGTAAAACCAAACAATGTCATTTTTTATCGCTGAAAAGTTCCGACATTCTTCAGACGTGTATAAATTTATAAGCGAAATCGATAAAAACAAACTTAGCCTAACAATTTCGTTCTTTTTTAGATGTTCTATATCGAAAAGATGATATTAAAACTTTCAGTATGCTGTGTGAAAATTTCATTAAAGTTCCAGCAAAATTGTTGTTCCAAAAAGTTAAATTATGATCTTGACCTAACAATTAAACTTATGAACTTAGTAATCATTCAATATGAACGCAATTAAATTAACTTTCTACAAAATTAAGCAATTATTACGTGCTAAAGTGCGAAAACAGGCACGATAATACATAGTTGCATTTGAAGTTATTAATTTCCTACATATATGAAAAAAGCACTATGATTTGAAATCAAATTATTTAAATGATAAAAATGGACACTTTTTCTGGTCAGTATACCAAATATATTTCATGAAATTCTAAATTAAAGATAATGAATTATTTTGATAATAAAGTATTTTCAAGTAATACTAATGCTCAACAACTTGTTACAATAATACTAATAACTGAAATAGTGCAAGCACCAAATTAATTTCTAAAGTATATATTTTAATTATTTCGCATCCTTTTTTTTTGTTTCAAAAAGTTATTTATTATGAAAGCGAACTATGTTCTTTTAAAAAAATTCTTTCAATCATAAATTTTTAGAATTTAATTGAATTAGTTAACTTATCCTTTTTATTAATGATTTTTTTGATAAATGCATATTAGTTCGCTGATATTATCTTAAAAAATAAACATCTTCCGACCTAAAATAAATTTTTTATTTTGACGGACTATATTTCTAGCTTTTATTGAAATTGTTTCGAACACAAGTATAATTATCAAAAAATAATTTTTGAAAATTTGAATCTTTTTATTTATAATCTTTTATTAAATAATTTAGAAAAAAACAAGGAGTAATTTTTAAAGTGTTCTATTTCATTTATTTTATTTAAATGCAGGAAAAAAAATTTATTTTGATAGTAATTTTTTTTTTCAAAAATATTTAAGTTTCTTTAAGAATCTTTTGAATGATTTAATCTATTATTTATAATTCAATGTTGAATTCCTAGGCGTGCCTTGATCACA
This sequence comes from Acarapis woodi, assembly GCA_023170135.1. Classification (NCBI taxonomy): domain Eukaryota; kingdom Metazoa; phylum Arthropoda; class Arachnida; order Trombidiformes; family Tarsonemidae; genus Acarapis; species Acarapis woodi. Next base: position 15,189 of record BLXL01003254.1, on the reverse strand, counting down.
CTAAAATGTGCAAATAGTAAAATACTTGAATGATCGAAGATTTTTTTTGCGAATTCGTGTAAAATTTTTGCAAAACAAATAATTTTTTTTAAATTTCACTATACAATTAATCAAATCAATATATGCTTAAATTATTATCTAAATTAAAATCATTTCAATAAAAATTCGAGACGATTCCTAGATGACAATGAATAATGAAACATGACACAAAACTAAAAGTTAAATCCTTTTTGTGGAATAATATTTTACTATTTCAGATTGCTCTCATGTTGACCACATTTTTAAATAAAAGAATGAAATGCGAAATGGGCTTTGGCAAAATTAATCAATATCTGATGGATATAAAAAAAAATACATAAAATATATAATACGATTAAACAGATTTTCAACGAATTTTTAGTAAAGCAAAATTAAATTTATGTTGCTTATTTTTTTTTTTGAAACAATGATCCACTAAATCAAGGTGAAAAGTATATATATTTTTATGAAAATATCGACTAGAGAATTCTTTACAGAAATTTCACGTATTTGAGTGTAAATTCAGGTGAATTCAGGAATGAAAAAAACAAAATTCGACCTTTGGATTATTTTTATAAACGTGAAAATTTGAAATTTTTTGTTAAAAAAAAAAAAGGGATAAATAATTTAGTCATCACATTTCGATGTTATAAATTACAATTTTTTTATAAATTTTTATAAAGAGATTAGTTTTTAATTTTATCTATTAATAAATTAAGTAGCGAGTAAAAAAATGATTATAAAAATGATAACTAATTGACTCAAAAAAATATCTGTTTTTAAGACTTCAGGCGCTTATAATTGCCTTAATCCGATATTTTTTTATCTCTTTATTATTATTTCCCGTTTAAATGTATGATTTAATTATTGTAAATAATTAATAATATTAAAATAAAATGTATGAAATTTAATAATATTTATTCAATAAATAAATATCTTTCGAGCTTCATAATTTTTCAAAAATCTATAATAAAATTTTATCTATACTCTTTAGATTATCAAAACTAACTGGGACTATCAAATTTTTATGATAATAGATAAATTTCATAAGTAATTATTATAAGTAATTATTATATGATTAAATATATTTTATAAAAATAATATTTCAACTATTATAAATTCAATTGACCCATTTGCATATAAATGAACTTGTCAAATTATTTTGATTAGACTATTGACATTTCGAAATTTCTCAATACTAAAAACATTGATTTAGATAAGAACTTGATTTTTTTAATTCATTATTCCTCCATTTTATTTTATTTTGAAGTTCATTGCAAAAAATTAAGATTTAAATAATCATAAATTCTTTTAAAATAATCTTTTATTTATTCATTAATGATCAAAAACACTTCAATTTGAATGTCTTCTTGAAAAAAAAGCATGGTCTTTTAATTTTTTTTCATTTCATTCATGAAGTTTTATAATTATTCTTTTCGAATTTATATTACACTTTACATTTATAAAACATCTTTTTTTTTTATTAATATATGATAATTGATCTTTTATTTTGTAAAACACTTTTGATTCATTTTGCATATAAAAAGAATCTTATTGAATTATTGATACCTCTAGACAATTTCAATATTTATACTCTTTCTAATATTTATTTTTTTAATAGCCTTGTTTTATTTTTAATTTTATTTAGCTAATTATAGATGAAGATCGTCTGTAATTAAAATTATTGATGTTTAAATCACTTCAATAATTGTCTATTTTTTTCTATATTAAAAATCTTATCGATTATTGATAAACATTATTTCTAAAAATTTTTAATCATCAGGATGAAAATAATTAAAACTGATTATGATCGAACAAATTAAATTTATATACATAAATTTACTGGATAAAAAATCTGTAGCCCTATGAATTATTATGAAAATTTTAGAAATTCTTTTATTTTTTTTGTTTACATCTGTAACTAGAAATAATGAAAATCAAATTTTTATACTATATAATAATAATATTGAATTTGAATCAATTTCTTTATTGATTTTTTCTGTTTTCAGATTTAAAAAAATGAGATATAATTTCTTTCAATTCAAGTTTAAAATCAAGTCTTTTTTTAAAATATAATTTTTTTCTAAATTTTTTTATTTAGCAAATTTCTATTAATTCATTAAACAAAAAATTCTAAATTTTTTTTTTGCAGAATTTCTTTTAACAAAAAGTATTTTATCTTGATAAAGAATTTTTAATAAAAAAATAAAATAAGAAACTTAAAAAGTTTCGATGTTTTATCAATTTCCAATATTTAACTGGCAAAAATAATGTCAGTATTTTGAAGAATAAAATAAAATATGAATTTATAAATTTATCAAATAAAAAAAATAATCTCCATAGCTAAACAAAATTAAGTCAAAATAGCCTAATTTTTTTTTATTTAATTCAATTTAAAATTAATTTAAAATTTTTAAAAATCTTGAATTTAGAAAATGAAGCCGTTTCAAATTCAGTATGAAATAGTAAATTTTTCGACAAATTTATTTTTTTACTTATTCGAATGTGAAATATAAATATTTAAGTAATAATTCTCATTGAGACTTTTTAGTTTATTTTTGGTATTTAATTTGGAGTGAGTTTACTAGAAAAAAATATCAATTTTTCATTTCAGAAAAAATTGCATACATTTTAGGTCAAAATCAATTTTTACTCTTATCAATTTTAGTGTGTCAAATTTTTACAACTGAGGTTATGATAAATGATAAAATAAATTTCTTTAGATAATTTTTATGACTAAGCAATTATCGCTTTTTGACAAAAAAACTAAAATTATACTAATTAAATTGTTTAAATATACCTAGGAAAATTTCGATATGAATTTAAAAGCTATTATAATTGATACCTGATAAATATGAATATAACAAATGTCATTGTGATTTAATTCATTGTTCCCTTTTCAATGACTTATTTACATAGATTGTCTCTTTCGTTAAAAAAAATTTATTGCTGCTAAATATGTTGGAAATTCTAAAAATTTAAAAAAGAATTAAAATTTTAAAAAACAAATGTATTCAAAGGAATAAAATTTGAGATATATTTTTTAATTTATTAATATTAATAATGTTCGAAAAAAAAAATCTTTAATTTTTTTACTTGTGATCTTAAATTTTCGAATAAAAATATTTAAATTATTGTCACTTTTCTTATAAACTTATGATTTTAGAACACGCAATTTTTACATAAAATTTCAACATGAATCATAATAATCATTTCATTAATTAAATGGTATTACATAGGATGTACATCTCAACAGCTTGCTTTTTTTAAAACTTGAATGCTAATTTATTTACATAAGGTCATTATGACACTTAAAATAGGACAGATTCATTTTTGAGCCAATAATATTCACGGTCTAATTAGACGATACAATATGACTAGTTATTTTTCTCGAAAATTTTTTATTGATGAAATACATGATAATTTATCCAAATATAGTGTTTTAGATAAAGCTAAAAAGCGACTATTAATGTGATTGGATCGTTCTATAGAACTTGTGTTACAGAGATACCTGACCGACAAAAAGTTATAAATCCCAAATGTTCATACATAGACCGAATGAATCTAAAATTCCTTTAATACACTCTTTAATACACTCTACAATGCACGCTTTGAATTAAGTATAGATATTTTTTGAATAATTCTAATGTATGAAATTATTGAAATTAAAACAGGTTCAAATATATCCTTCACATTATACACAAATATCACATATTTAATCTGATTTGAATAAATTGAATTTTTTTTTACTTTTTTCACTTTAATTTTAGTAATTAATTATTTACTCTCGATCTCATAATGATAAATCAGCCCATAAAGCTTATTTGATATATGGGTAACATGATCATTAATTGTTGATAACTGCCTATTAAAATTTGATCTAATAACTTGGAGAAATGCTAATAATCAAGATTAGAAATAATCTAAATTTGACTATTTTTTTTATGAAAAAAAACTAATCTTTGTATAATACAAATGTGTTCATTAACTATTATACTTATCATTTATCGAATGAAAAATTTAAAATTCCAGATAAGACGCAATTTCTGAGGTGAAATTAATTTTTTTATGACTTTTTTACTTTAGTATTTTTTTTAAATAGCTTTTAATAAGATATTTCACAAAATGTTATCGTTTCTATTTAATATTAACAAAAAAAAAAAAAAAGAAAATTACAAAGATTTATCGTCTTGGTATCTTTTTAACCCTTTAATGTGTTAATATTAATGTTCAAAACTTTTTATTTTCAATTACAAATTTTTGCTCCTAAATTATTTGATCTAAAACCAAAAATACACGGACAATCGTATATTTTTTATAATATTGAATGTCTTCTAATCGATGCTAACTAATTATCCGTTAATTTTTAGAAAATTATTCGTCACTAAAGATGAAATTCTTTAAAACTTGCATTTATCATATTAAGTTTACATATGAAATCCATCATTTTTTCTTGGCTGCTTTCAATGATCTTCACCTGATTGTTTTGGTTTTTTTTTGTGTCAGCTTCCTTTTTTAACTTTTCCTAATGAATAGCTTTGTTTCAATGCATATTTGAGTCATTGGTTATCTCAAATATTTTTATCCCGGATCTGCTTAGTTATTTATCTACGATTACAATAAACATGATTGATTTCGGATAATCGTTTACTTTTTTCTTCGGAATTATTTCTGTGGCCATTCTTTTAAATTATTTTTTTTAAAAACAAACAGAGCATATGATATCTTTTTCGATAAAATACGTTTGACTTACCACTTTCTCTCTTTTCAGCCAAGAACATGTGCTTATGTATTTTTTCATGTAGAGTTAGCACAAAAATAAATAAAAAAAAATTCTTCTTATCCAAATTAAAGATAAATTTAATTTTTTTATTTGTTTTATTAAAAAATCTAAAGTATATTTTTCATAGATAAAAATTTAGGTTACGTACATTTTTGTTTTCGATAAAATTGTATATCGTGGGCGTATGAACTGTCAGCAGATGATTCTGTATTATTTGAATTGATTAGAAAAGTCTTTTGACATGCACTCTGCTTTACTTTTAACGTGTTTATAAACCTTGCATTGTCTAACAATTAGAAAATGATAAATTTTTTTTACTTATTTTCGTATATTAATTTATATATACATAATTTTACTGGGAAATAGAACTTAAGCAAACATTCCTTTTTTTTTGAAAAATATTATAATTTTTGTAAAGGTCCTTTTGACTAGCCAAATTTTAATTTTTTTTTATTTAAATTTAGAAAAGAATTCAAAGAATTTCCTTAGTTTTCATTTTTAAATTTTAATAGTCTTTTTGTTTTGTATTTTCTTCATAAATGCTTGCTTTTTTTTTTCAAAAAACAATTACTTTGTATAATTTTTCTGGCTCATATTGTATCTGTAAAGAAAATTTTATCAAAGATTTCGTTACAATATATTCTATTCTGCAATTCTAGCAAAATCAGTTTGTGAGCTCAAATCATTTTGTTATCTTGAATTCAATTTTTCATAGAACTAATACTCTTACAATGAGGCGCCTATGTGAAATAAATTTGAAGAGTTTGTTAATTAGCCTTTTTTATTAACTTGAAGTTAATTAATAATTAAAAAGTTAAATTTTTTCAACTTTTTTCTTTTCATTACACTTTTAGAATTAATTCACGTACACCTTCTTTCAAAATTGTTTGCTTTAAATAATTTAGATTTTTTTAAGATCGCCAAATGAGTTACTTTTAAAGCTTCAGTTATATATCTTCTTTCGATTTGAAAAGATTTAACTTATGGTCCAAAAAAATTAGTTTGGAACTATTTTAGTAAACAAAATTTTTTGTTTTTTCCTTTTAAATATAAATGACTTTTCTAAAAATTTCGTATTTAAAAAGTATTTAAATTATGAGTCATTTTAAAGGTATCAAATGAATTTTAAATTTCTAAATTTTTTTTATTTTCTAATTTTACTTTATTCGAAATTCAAAAAACACTTTACTAAATTTGAACATAAAATTTTGAACTTTTCAAAATGGTTCATAAATACGATCATAAATTAAAATTCTTTGTGGTGTAAAATTCGAATTCTTCTCAAATCTTTAACAAGAATAAAATATATTTGGGACATGTTTTTGCATATACTACAAGCAATATATTTTGACATATATTTTAAGATAAATTACTTCTATTACACTTAATTTAATATAACAAGATTTTTCTCAAATATATTTTCCAACTCAAATTTTAATCAAATGTACTTAAATTTTATTTAATTTTTAAATATTCATATTTAGATATGTTTTAGACATTTTTTAGTTCTTTTCAGATTCTAATTCACATTCTAAATTCGTTTTACCAACTTTTGTTCAATATTAACGATATAAAACCTGAACTCGAAATGCAACTAAAAAGCAAAAGTCAAAAAATTTTGTTTAATGATGAATTTAGAAAATAAATGTTTATATCATATTACTTTCAAATTTTTTTATGCTTTAAAAATGGTAAAATAAAAATGTGATTATTAAGTTCTTGTTTTTACAAAATGACTAGCATTTTATCACTGTACTATTTTTTTTCCTTAAGATTTAAAACTCTCGACTGTTTGTCAATGACTCATATTTTTTTTTATAATTTTTTAAATATTGATGCTGATTTTTTATTATTTATCTCCAAGTTTACTTTTTTATGCTCTGATTCTAATAAATGTCCTTTGACAATTTAAAGATTAAATTTGGATTCTTGATAAAATTTAGTTTGATGCTTTTTTTCTAGCTATTTTTTTTCCTTAAATAAGACAAATTTATGGTTTTATTACAGGTTTTTAAATAAAGAATACATAATAAGTTTTTTTGAAAAGTTAACATTTGAGTTTCAACATGAAAGCTTAAAATTCGAGCACTCGTATGCTCAAATTTTTATAGTTAAATATGTATGAATTAAAGAACAAGAGAATTGAACTGCAAAAGATAAAAAACTAGATCGACTTTGACCGATTGAAAAACTCTTATTATACTTTTCAAATTTTTGATACTAATATGTAAAAAAAAACTTGAACTATTAGTTAAAAACACAAGCAAAAAAATTCTATAAAAAAAGCTGCCAAAAACAAAATACAGGTAAATTTTTTGAAAAAACTCATCATTACAAATAATTGATATTTGTATTCATGCATATTTTTTAAAGATGAAATTTAAATATAGTGAAATTCTTTAAATACAACAAAAATTTTTGACGCACAATAAATGAAAGAATTTTTTTTTTTTGCTCTATGTCTTAAGAAAAAATGTGAGAATGGAATAGACAAATAAAAAACAAAAATTTTGACAAAAAAAGAGCTACAAATTTTAAATATTATGATTATTTAAGTAGAAAAAGTAACTTTACTCTAAAAAAAATTCTAATCTTAAAGAAAGTAATAAATTAGTTCGTCTTTTAGAAAATAATGGACATGATCTATGAGCTGATCATACGATACAACAAATAATCATTTTGAAGAAATCACAATTATTTAATTGCAACATTTTTTTTTTAGAATTATGCGGCAATAATAAAAAGACAAATCGTTGAATTTTTAAAATGATAAGGTAAATGTCAAATTTATTCTGCTGATTTTACTAGTCATAAGAGACTAATTATTAAATTAATGCCGTTTTTTTTTTCATCAAGCAAATCATTCAAAATCAGTCAAAACAATCAATCACAAAAAAACGCACACCCTAATCAACTTTTACATATACACATATATTTTTTATCTTTTCTTTGATCTGGGAGATCATATTTTCAAACAGTGATAAATATATACATTGAGATAGTCTAATTTTTCAGAATAGCATTCAATTAATGGCAATCACCTGAAAATTATTATGGATTCATTTTTTTTATGAAACCAACATTCATTATTTTCTTTTGCATTTTTTTCGTGCCAAAAAATAAAACTTGATCGAAGTTTCAATAAACAAAATAAGAATTTTAAGAGAAGAAGACATAAAATCATGGGGATTGACTAATTAAAAATCAAACCATATAAAAATTAAATTTTTTTTATCGATCAAAATATTTTTTTATATAGATTTTTCAGATTATTAAATCTTGAATCGATGTATATAAATTAATCCAAATTTTATAAGAAGCAATTATTTTATTTTTCATCAAAAACCACCAAAATGATGGGTTTCGGAAATTTAAATAATATATTGGTTAGTAAATTTAAGCTAATAAAAATATTTTTCTAATTTTTTTTTTAATTTTTCACTTAATAAAGTTCCCTAAAAAAATTTTTTACCGGATATAAAAAAAAAAAAAATATTTTAAAAATAATTTTAATACAACAAGAAATTTAAAATAACTTGCCAGTTCAATAAGTAAAAAAAACGCTACTAAAAAAATAGAAATAAGAAAAAGAATTATATCGTAACTAAATAATAAAGTAAATAAAATTATGGATTTGCTAGTAGTAGTTAGTCGCCTAAGAATAGGACAAGTAAAAATTAGAATATAAGAATCAATTTTTTTACAAATTCGAGGTCGTTTGAGGGCAAGCAGTTTATTTTGTTTGTTATATGATGTTTAGTGAAAGCAACACATTTTTAGATGTATATGGCATTGATCATGAGAAATTGTTAATGGATTTCCTCATTAAAATATTATTAGTTACCAAATTTATTGAAAAAATTTTAATTTTTTCAATATTAAATAGTGAAACACAAATACATGACGACAGAGAACAAAATCAATATTTCCCATTAAACAGAAACTCAAATGTCTAACAAGTAAAAGTCATTTTTTCGGCAAAGAAACCTGCGTAATGACTCATTTTAATATAACTTGATAGAAATCTGCATTCTTGCAATACAATAACCGTAAATCGTTGCCTTTGACATACTAAGTTCGCTTTCCAAATTATTTGTTATAAATTAGAAAAATTTCTAATTTAAATGAAAAAAAAAAAACAATATTTATTAAATAGATTTATTATTATTGATTAATATAAAATTTCGAGTTATATTTGACATTCAGTTTCGTTTCATTAATTTTCCTTTTTGGACGCTATTTGTGGCTTATAACTATGAGAAATAGTTATAATTATGAATTTTTCGCTTTTGTTCGTAATGCTAAAAGCAAGATCATCTAAAATTACTTTTAATAAAAGGCATTTTTTTGAAAATCTCTTGAAAGATCTTAAAAACCATAAAAAACTTATGTAGATATTTGTGTGTAATTTTTCTAATTTAAGCCTCTAAATTTATTCATCGTTAAATTTGAAAAATCACATATTGAATGTGTCACGTAGTTTTTGCATTACATATCATTAAAATTTTGAGTTGTTTGATCAGTTTTTTTTAATAAACATTTGTTAATTAATTAAGAATGTTATAAATTTAATCTGTTCAACTATGTTTGCTGAATCCAGTAAATTTTTGAATCTTCTGTCTTAGATTTTTCTCACACATAAATTCTAAAAAATAGTATTTTTATATTTTTGAGTATCTCTTGAACAGTTTTTGATAATTTTTGTTAAACTAAATTATTCATCTTGAAAAATTAGCTTATTTAATTAGATTTTTATTTGAGAAATTATTGCCTTTTACGCATATTCAATTATAGTATCAATTGTCGAGATTTTTAAAAATAAAGAAAAACTAATTAAAAACAAATAAAAAACCCAATTTAGTTAAATAATTAAAATGAAAAGATTACACAATTTAGAAAGTGAAACTTTACTATTAGAAAGCAATTAATTAATTAGTTGAATTGTTTTTTTTCGCTAGAAATATTTTGAAAAAAAGTGAAATGAATTCAAAATCTCCTAAATTAACACCATTCCTGTGCACTTTTATCAAATTTTGACGTAAAAAATAATTTATAATCTACCAATTTTAATGATCTTAGACTTTTAATCTGAAATTTTAAAAAATTACAAAGAAAAATTTTCAAACATGTTTAGAATCACAATCTACACAAACCATTTTAGAATAAACGGAAAATTCGATTCACAACATTATAAATAGAAAAAAAATAAGAAGTTAGTTTAAAATAATTTTTTGAGAATAAGGATTGTAACATTATCCATAAACTATATTCAGAAAATTTTGTACAACATTTTTTATCAGAATAATGTTGAATACTATTCAATTAATATATAAAATTTATATTCTTTAAAACAATTCTTAATAATTAATCATAGATTGATCAAAAAAATTTCAACTAGAAATTTATGTTTTTAATCTTCTCATTATTATAAAATATTATTTTAAGTAGCTATAAACAAGTTGAGTTTGAAAATGTTATTGGTAATATTTGATGAAATTCAATAAACTTTATTATGATAACTTTAGATAAACCTAACTTCGACATTATGCCAGTGTGATATTAAACTCTCATCAAATGTGGTATAAGATATGAAGCTAATAAGCTTTCTAATCCATAGAATAAAATAATATTATTCGAATAGAATAAAAATTGCGTTCACTTAGTAGATTTTATCGACTTTATTTTGAATTTAAATATTTTCAGACATATCGAAATTTTTTGAATTCAAGCAAATTTTATCGCTTTTGGATCTGCTAAATATGTTCATCGAAATTTCAATATTATGGAAGGAAATTCCGAATTTTTAATACACAAATTTTAACTTGAACTACAAAAAATGTGAATAGTAAAATGTTTTAAAATCGAGTAGAAGTTTTATAATCAAATTTTTATTGCCTCTACAAATCAGATTTGAACAAGTATTTTTAGTGAAGAATAATTCAATATTCTAAAATTAATTAAAATAAATAAATTTAGGATAAAATTCAGTCTAAGTCTAGTTGAATGAGTTGAAATTAAAAGCTTTACTAAAATGATACATTTCATACATCAGCTAAAATATTTAATATGACAAAGTGCATATAAAATTAAATTAGTTTACTTATAACATTCGTTTTTTTTTAAGTAATAGATTTTCTACCATATAATTATTATTATGATAGTGTAGTATTTTGACAATTTTTAATTATCAGATGATTTTATTTGTCTTCTAAAACTTTAGCATAATCTAATCACATTGTTAAATTTAATGAAAAAATCCTAAGAAAATTATTAGTTTAAATTATATTTGAAATTTTGTCTTTTTCGATTTATTCTTTTATACAGGAAGATGAATTTCGTTAAGAATGAAAAAAATTTTATAAAATTAAAAATAAACGTTTTTTAGATATTCAATCCAATAAGAATTAATCTTTAGAATTTATTGATTGAAAAGTTTGCTAACAATAATTTTAATAAAGTTAAAGACTCCAAGTTTTTTTTCAAAGATTCTTAAATTTAATCTTACTTTTTTTTCGTAATGAGATCATAATAATAGGAAATCGACTACTTGGTGGGCGAATTATACAGGAAATATGAAAAACAAAGCCGAACTTGCGACTTAATTTCAAAAAAAAAAATATATGTACTAAAAAATTTAAACCAAAAGCTTATGATAAACATTTTTATTCAAAAAATACCTTTAAATTCTTACAAGCTAAAAGTCCTAGCCTACGGGAAATGAATAACTGTTAGAAATTTTTTATTTCTAACTTAATATATTTATTAGAATATGCTCTTGTTTGTCTTTTTTTTTGAAATGTCCGTAGCCTAAAGCTATTTTATTTTCGAAGACTTAAACAACTTACAATTTTTTAAATTCTTTTTTTACCTTGTTTTACAAATTTTTATTTATGTGTTGTCTATGTGATAAAAATTTATAGAATTTACAATGAAAATTCAAGCTGATATTCAATTCGCTCATGTGTTCGCTTGAAAAAAAAAGTATATTAAAATATATAAAAAGTCTCTTTAAATTTATGCTTTTGAGGTATGTCAGGCATCAATTCACGATAATTCTTTGCAAATTATAATTTTGGATTATTTGATTTCAAAAAATTTTAACATGAAATTCATTAATCATTCATCCAAAAAATATTATTCTTGTTATTGTGCAATCAAAATTATTTAATTTGATGATTTACAAATCGATAAATATACTACTTATGATTATTTTATTCCGAAAGTTGTAAAAAGTAATCAGAAACTGTATATTTTTTTTAATTCCAATAATCATTTGATAGAAATTAAGAAGAAAATTCATTAATTTTACTCGAATATGCTGCTAAATAGATAGAGCGGGTTAATGATTGTTTAAATACTAACTGTATTCTAGACTCAATCAGAAAATTTGGTTTGTTAATTACTTTAAATTCAAAGCGATTTATTATAACCATACCAATAATTAAAGATCCTTTATTCTCAAAATTAGTATAAATAAATAAGTAATTATCAATTCAGATAATTACCTTTTGATTATAATTGACAAAAATCATTAATTTTTTTTTGTGTATGAATTAATAGAAACGTTAGGCGGTGTTTATAGAACCATAAACGTTTTTTTTTCACCAATTCAAATTTATATTATTCAAATTAATCTTAATTTTTAAATTAAAAGAAAAGATTTCATGTTTTATTTTCAATTTAGAAACTATATACCTTGAGTATTTATTTTTTTGTAGTTATTTATATCTGAAGCTAAATAATTTAGAATTGATCAAATGATAATATAGGTCTTTTAATTTTCAAAGTTTTATCTCGAAAAAACATATGCTATAAAGTGTTTTATAGAATTTTTTTTAAATTATAAAGTAGAAAAGTTATTGATAAAATGAACTATTAATTTATTTCATCTTGTAGTTGAGATTTGAAAAAGGAAAAAACCCTTAAGTGTAGGATTTAAACTAATTTGTTTGGCTACATTTACTTGTAAAAATAATCTAATAAATTATTATCAAATTTGTGACGATAAGGACTTTATTCGAGAGAATCGAAAAAGATATTAAGTCGATAAAAATTTATAAAAAAAATTTATTGAATTAATTTTAAGTCTATTAAAAAAAAGTTCAAAAATTAAGTTTGAAAGAACAAATTTTTCATTATTAGTTTTGTTTGATAATATAACATAGATTTTAGTTTTTGATTCACATTTTTATTGTATACATGAAAAAAAAAATTGCTAGAAATTCTATTAAATTTAAACAGCTGAATTAAATTTCGATTCAAAATTTAGAATCCTTTTTTAGTCATTTACAGAGAGGTAATATACATCTAGGAATATGGTTTTATTGTTAAAAAAATCTAAAATCAGATTTTCCCATGAGCATCTAGACATTCTTAATCAAACTTCATAGTTTAACTTTGATCTTTAGCTTATAATCAATATAGTTTAAAATAAAAATTTGTTTTCTATGAATATCAATACTTGTTTAATAAACAAAGTTTATGCCCGACATTCCAACAAGAAAAACTAGTAGTTAAATAAAAAAGGTATTACAAACTGTTTAATTTTACTACTAGAGTATATTGTTTAGGCCCAAAAATTTTATAAGCTCGTCAATCACATGTATCAAATAAAAAATCCTATTAGGAAAGAAAATATTTTTTATTTTATTTCGAAATTCGCATTGTGGATCAGATACAAATTATTCACATAAAAAGAATTTTATTTAAATACAATATTCGTTCAGTTTTTTTTATTCAATAGAAAAATTCAATTGAAAAAGTCTGAAAAATTTTTTTTTGATTTTCTGAAATTTTCATGTTCTGTCTTTTAACATACCCTTCCTTTTGATCGAATTCGTGTGTATGGTTCTACGTTTGCAAAAAAAAAAAAAAAAAAATACAGAGGATAGTACAACAAACAGATTTTCTTATAAAGTTAAATTAATTAACTCATGATTTATTTTAACTAAACAATTAATTGATGAGAAATATATGTGATACACCTATATGATATATATTCTTTAATTCAGTATGCCGAATAAAATTTATGCGAGAATTACTTTAAGTCATGCCCGATGCACATGCTAAGGGTTCCTTGATTGAGAAAACATTTTTTGAAAGATAAAATAGTGAAAGATTTGCAAGTTTTCAAGTTTTGATAGTTAAGTTTCCAGTACCTTAGTTTAATTATCAAAGAATTTTATATGAGAAATAATATAACTGACTTTATTGGTTTCAAAAATAATTCAAAAAATAAAAATTTCTTTAAAAGCCTCCTTTTTCTAGCCATGTTTTCGATTTCGAAAAAAAAATCACTTTTTATACAAAGATTAATATTATTAGTGCTAAGACTGCAACCGAAAAAAGCAAAATTTTTTTACATGCCAATAGATAATATAATTAAGATATCATTTAATTGTTTCACATTCTTTTTGTAAGACTTCACAATTTGTAAGCGATAAACCTATTGTCTAAGAGAACTTTTAACTATTTTCGTTGCTTTAATATTTAATCATAAAGTCAAATGTTTCAAACATATTTTTACAAAATAATTTCGTCCTAATTTCTATTCACATCATCATAATATTGTATAATCATCCAAATCAATAGTTTTTCATTATTATACATGTACATTTTCAATAAATAATATTTAAATAAAAATTTTAAGAAAGTCTGAAAATTGCTTCTTTAAAAAATTTTTATTTATATCGACTATTTAGATAAATCAAATGTGATATGAATATTTAAATTGAAAATAAGATAAAATGAAATAAAAATTTTTAATACACTAATTTAATTTAGAAAAATTTTCTAATTACAATATGATATAGTTCTTAGAAGCGATCAAAATTTAATCAAATTATTTTCTTTTCTTAACAGATTACTTCATCAATGCAATTCAATTATATCAACTCTATATACCTGAACGCATTGAACTTGGCAAACCAGTGTATTTAATATGTCATTTTGAATTAGACCGAGACGAGACTTTGTATTCAGTCAAATGGTATAAAAATAATCTAGAATTTTATAGATACTTGAATTCTTCATCTTCTTCGAATCAATACACAAATCATAATTGGTACGTCAGCCAAAAGGATGATTTCACTGACTTCTCTCAAGCTGGCATTTATTTAGATGTAAGTCCAATCAAAATAATTGAAGGGTTAAATAAAATTTTATGTAGAAAAATAAATTTATTTTATCTTATATAATATTGATGCTATATGTATATATTTTTTTAGCCAATATAATTAGAATTATTCCTAACATTAATTTTTTGAATATAAATTACTATATATCTATTATTGTTTCAAATAATAAAATACAAATTTAATTTTTAGACTATTTTGAAATATACATCTGCCTATTTAACTGACTGGCGACGATTAATATGATTAGATTTT